>NW_019292151.1:18509-101592 GCF_000500325.1 Leptinotarsa decemlineata | reverse complement strand
AAAAAAAAACAATAGCTCAAGTGGTTCCAGAGATATTAGGAGAGAAATGTATCTTAGAAATAAAGCGGTTGCGGACCTATGTTCATCTGAATAAAAAAAAATTGTTCAACGATTATCATCTTTCAGAATCAGCATTCAATTATAAAACATCCTACAGTTTCAATTGAGCGGTGAAAATATGAGTTGGAATTTTCGAAAAATCGATGGAGAGATGAAAGCACTGACATCACTCGAATTGACAATTGAAAAGGATGGAACAAAATCTCACCTTTGATATAATGATTCAATGGAAAAAGTATATAGTAATAGATTTCAAGAAAAAGCAAAAGGGAAATTGCGATAATTTTTTTGGCCAGCATATTATTGTATAGTGTACCCTCTAGGTACTTTTTTTAATTCCTTTCCATCCATTCCTAATGTATAGAAATAATATTTTCTGTAGATTTGGCCGAATCGGGCGTTGCTTGCCTAACCACTAGTATTTACTCGAATGTTTCCGCTCATTTGAAACCATGAATATATAGGTTCGAGTTTCGGGATTCCAACTTGTTTTTAAAAACATTTCCGCTCCGCACATATCTTTTTCAATTTTTGAGCGCTAGTTTTTGACATATTTGCAAAAATGAACCAAAATAAAAGAAATGATTTATCATCAGTCAACAGAAATATGAAATTGCTTTGTAAATTATTGTCAAATATGGAAAGTTATCATGAAATAATTCAAATTCATTCATGTAATTACATGAATTGAAAGATGTTCCAATCTCACTTTCAATATTCTTTAACAAAAACACTCAGTATTCAGAATTCCATGTTCATAGATATCGAAAATGCTGAGCATTTTATCTCAGTACAGTGACCGGATCAAACTTGCAATGTCAGCGTATAAATCTCCATAAATATTGAGGAATATTAAGATCACGAACAGACAGTATTCAGAAATTCATTTGAGGATCTATTGATCATCAGCAATGCAGCTCATTTCCTTCTCTTCAATCCTGCTGGGTGGCAGTATGAAGTAAGTTTTTGGTGTTTCAATGTATTTTTTTATCAACATTTGTTGTATCTGTCTCTGTAGAGTATGGAGGGTGAGTGTACACCCACAGCACTTTGGACACATGTGACCCATTGTACATTCTCCCAAGGAGTTGTCCTCCTGGGTCATCGTCCATCCTGTCCTTTCCAGGAAGGAAGAAAGGTCACTGGGAGACATCTCTTTATATCGGTAGGTGTAGGCCAAGACTCGTCGAACACACACCCTGTTATTGACGATAACTCCGGGCACTCGCATAGGATATGCCTGACAGTCTCATCTTTCTGTTCACACATCCTGCATAGAGGTGTGTCTCGTAGCCCCATATTTTAGATGTGTTTCCTTAGTTAACAGTGGCCAGTCAGAAATCCACCTGTTAAGCGTAGATTTTTCCTATTCATCGCCAGATACTTCTTCGGCGCCATCTTCCCAGGATCGCATAAAGTGATCCTGGCAAGATTGCATCCTTTGATTCCATCCCATCTATTCAGGGATTGAGCATGGGCCGGAGCATGGTTGTAACATTTGTCTAGTTCCGCAATTGTCGAAGTCATCAGGCCCTAAGTGCCACTGCCACGCAGTAAATTTTCTGGGTGAACTTTTCAGTTTGCTTTTTACTACACTTCAGCAGCTTTTATAATGATTGATCTTACATTTTTCCATATTGTGGAAGATTATAAACCCAAAAAAACATTATAAAATATTGAGTCTCCAAAAAAATGTCGTCCAATAAATATTTATTTGATTTGCTGTACTCACTTCGATACTTCAACCACTTTCATCATTTTTCATATTTCATGTATAATGTCTAGAGGGTCGATGTCAATGTAAATGAGATCGATATTCCATATACACGGTGGGGCCCCCATACGACACGGTCCCTGTGAATCAAACCAATAATTTCTTCGGGAATTTCTCCATTTCATTATATGTTTATCGATTGAGGTTGTAGAAGGAAATTATTTTGGAGTCTACAGGGTGGCTCAAAAAGTGTGACATATAAAAAATATTTTTTTCCAAACACCTTGTATTTCGTTACACTTTCGAAAAGATCAGTAAAATCACATGATATCATATGAGGTAATATGTGCCTATATATATTATGACCGTTCTCGAATTAATGATTTTTTGTGAAAATGCTAGGTACAATAATTCGAAACTAAATAACATCAACATGTTTAGGAATCATCCCTTCGGATTCTGACCAAGCATGAAATATGTTTTGGGTTATTGATTTCGATTGAACCCGTTTTTCCATATTACACTGAATGTTCAAAAATGATGGTCACTTTTTTATAATTTTGGACAAAGATAACTTTGTTATTTCAAATAGAACACCCTGTATTTTATTAGTCGTAACAATATAGGATTCAATTATTCCTCATTTCATTTCGAAGTTTTCTAAACCTTACCTAAACCATTTTTCAGATATTGTTTGTCAGATATTGTTTGTCAGATAATAGTTCTTATTTCAATGAATTCATTGAATCAAGATAGCTGTGAAACGACATAATTATCATGACTGTCGTTATAACTGTTCACTAAAATGAAGTAATCATTCACATTCATATTCTGACAGTAGTTCACTGAAAATACTATACAATTTTTTTTATCATTCAACTAGAACAACAACAAAATTCAAATTTGATGAATACAAAGATCCACTCTCTTTATTTGAGGCGTCGCTCTTCGAGAAGCAGCCCTTATTCTCTCCTTCATATAATCCAGTGTGGTTGGAGGAGTGTCGTAAACCTCATTCAACGAAAGTGTCCATAGAAAAATTGAGGCAAGTAGATCTGGTGATCTCGCTGGCCAATTTTGTGGTCCTCCTCTAACAATCCATTCATTCGAGAAGCACATATTCAAAAACTATCTGAAACTGAATTTGGAATGTGCCGGAGCTCCATCCAATTGTAACCATATCTGTTGTCTGATATTCAGCGGAACATTTTCCAGCTCGGGCAGATTATCTCGTGAAAATTATAAAAAAGTTGACCATTCACGTTTTTATCAAAAAAGTATGGTTCTATAACTTGTGTAACTATAATTCCTTTCCACACGTCAACAGACCATCTATTCTGGTGATATAGAGTGCGGAAAAAATGAGGATTCACATCACTATAATAATGGAAGTTGTGTCTGTTCACCAAGCCATTGTTATGGAAACAGGATTCATCAGGAAATAAAATGGAATATACAGAATTTTCATTCTTACAAAACTTGTCCAGATCCCAGAAACAAAACTCGATTCGTCGATGGAAGTCTATTTCATATAATTCCTGGTGCATCTGAATACGGTACGGGTGAAACTTTTATTTTTTTATGCCCAAGAAATGCTCCGTCTGCTTATACCTGCATCTTATACCTGTATGAGATTTTTCTATGATTGATCCCATAATAAGAAATTCAATTTCCTCATTCCCGATGATAAGTTTTGGTCTATTTGCCTTTTCATGAGCTACACTTCCACTCCTATAAAATTCATGTAGCAATCGTTTGAAAACCAACTTGTTTGGATGATTCCGGTCTGAATATTTTTGGGCATACACCCTTGACGCCAAAAGGCAATTCTATAAACACCATTCGCTTGAATCGTATCTATCCGTTCTTGAATGGTATGAGTTTTCATTTTCAACGGTAATAATTCAGTGAATATTTTGAAGAATACAATAACTATCAATGAGAATTCTTTCAACAAGTTGAATACGTATCGTTTCAAACCTATCGTGATTCATAGAATATATTGAAGCAAATACTACTATTTGTAAACGCCAATATCTGAAAAAATATTCAGGTAGGGTAAAGGTGAAGGGAACACCAAACTAAAATGGGGGATGATTGAATTTTATATTGTTCAGACAAAAAAATGTTTTATTTCAAAAAAACAAGCTTGAAAGAAATAACAATTATTTTTTAATATTCTGTATGATATTGAGAAACAGGTTGTAACGAAATCAATAGCCGAAAACCTATTTCATGTTTGGTCAGAATTCCAAGAAATGATTTCCATCCAAACTAGCATTTTCATAAAAATCAATAACTAAAAACGGTTATAGTTAGGCACACAGTACCTTCCATAAAATTATACTATTTTTTCCTGACTTATTCAAGAGTATTACGAAATACAGTTGATATATCACACTTTATCGAGCCACCCTGTAGCCTCCAAAATGATTTGTTTTTGCAGCCTCAATCAATATATATTTGATTAAATGGAGACATTCCCGAAAAAATTAATAGTTTGGTTTACACGGACAATGTCGTGTAAACCACCCTGTATAATTTTCAGTTTTCATTTGGAACAAGTGCTGCATATTCATTGTCTACAGCACTTGAATTAATTTTATACGAACCTGTTATTTTTGTTTCACTCGAAATTTGTATAGATATATTGTTCTTATTAAAATCGTGATATCTCGCGAAGAAACAACAGGAACGCTTTTTTTGTGACTGAAATCATGAAACATCGTAATCAATAAAATATTTACCAACACAATTCATCTTTTCGTGCTAGGAATGACACGTTAGAAGGTAATCCCACAGTAATCCTTAGCTAGTTTTGACTTCTGAGGGTGGTCGTTTAAAAGGACACGACAGATGGTTAACGGAAAAACAGATTTTTTCAAAAAATATTCCATAAAATAAGCTCAATCATGACTATGCAGTTTCATTGGTTTTGCAGAATCCACCGGCTGATCGAAAGCAATATTTTAAATGAGTATAAGAAAGAAAGCTCGGAGGATGAGGAAGTTGATATTTCAATTTAAGTGTGCATTCTTATCTTGAGTTATTATCGTAACATATTTGAACCCACCTTTATCGATAAAGAATAATCCAAACTCATCAAACCGAATGCAGATATTTTCATAAACTGTTCGAAATGTCGTTCATTTTGCTGTAAACAGTATTAAAATTCTGTTTCCGAACTCTTTTCTAACAATACGGAAAACTTCACTAGAAATTGACTGGCATACTGCTGTAATTCATCTTTTAAGTTCTTTAATATTATCAGAAGATTATGTTTTATGAACAACGGATATAAGAAGCCGCACAAGAAAAAAATCTAAGGGTGTTCAATTCGATGATCTCTGAGGCCATTCAACTGCTTTTCTTTTGCCAATCCATCTATCCAGAAATCTCTCGTTTAAACAATGTCGGACTGAAAGAAAATAATGATGTGAATCACTATTCTGTTCGAAATGTAACAGATCCTCCTGCAAAAAATCATTACCTTACGCATCCAGTTGAGTTTCTAGCTCGTGAGTTATAAGAGGATCGATAGTCTCTTCTAGCATTCCGAGGTACAGATTGCCAGTCAAGTTTTCTTTCAGAAATAATGGACCAATAATGGCATTATCAGGAATACCAGCCCAAAGATTAACTTTTTGTGGATGTTGTGTATGCCATTCCCAAAAAATATGTGGGTTTTTGTCCAATAGCGACACCTCTGTCTATTAATATTGGTATTCACAAAAAATTAATACTCATCGATGAAACAGAAGATTTGGGATGGTATTCATTCGATGAGACATGGTTTCACAAAACTCAACTCCTATTATAATCATGAGCTTTTGAAGAATCTGCATTTCATAAGGATGTAATTTATGCAGTCTCAATGCTTTTCTTACAGTCTCGCGTGACACACCCGTCTGTTTTGAAACTGATCGTTAGGAGTTCGTCGGCTCTGCAGCAAATGTTCACAAAACATCAATTTGAGCTACTTCATTTCGTACTCTGGGGTTATTTATTTATTTATTTATCACTGAAACAGTTTCGTAAAACTTATTCACCAAATTGAGCACATATCGGTGACTCACATTACAATTTAGATGTCTTTCGTTAAAAAGACATGCCGCCGCGCCGTTCGTGTGCACTTTCCGACTGCTCCAATAATTACAATCACTTCATTTCTGTCTTGAAGAATGAAAAGCATTTTTACACTTTTATACAGTAATTGAAGTAATCACTAAACAGCCCAACAAGTACAAATGAAGGTATGTAGAGTACTACTACATCATTCAAATTTGCGAAAGAATTTTTTTACTGAAAACAGAAAGTTTTTACGGGCCGTCTATCCGTACACTTTCTGCATTGCGAATTAAAAATTTAGCATTAACTGAACACAACTTCACTACTATCTACGTTTTACTAAAAAACTACTCTTTGATGCAAATAAATAGGATCTAATGGCTAAAGTTACCCCTAATAAAGAATTGGAACGGTACCACCTAATATTCTCATCGGTTCTGGTCAAACTGGTCAAACTTGTGAAATTCGAATATTCACCTACTTAGTGACTGAATACGTCGAACGTAGGACGAAATATGGATCGGAAACTATGAAAGTAATCAACAAACTCAAATATATTCGAAAAACGTTCAATACAATTCACTTATCAATTATATATCAATGCCAGTTACTTGACAATTCAGAGAGAATACAGTGTATACAAAAAAAGTTTACCAAATTCAAAAAATGAATTTGGATTATTCAAAATTCTCTCGCGCAGAAGACTCAATAATGCCTGAACTCCGACATGCAATGATTTCAAGTGAGTTTCGTAGATTAGCTTACTCACAACAGGATGTTTAGAAGGCAGAATGATATGAAAACGGAAATCAGGAAAATCAGTTCTTTCGGAAACCTTGCTTTTAATTTTCAAAATACCATCATCATCAGTGAAGGAACAGAAACTCTTCAACTGAGAATCGTCAACTGGGAGGGTAACTATCTATGAGTTGACGAGCTTTCGAATTGGGTATTGTGCTTGGATCAGATACTGAAATTTATCCTCTGGTGCAATGTCTTCATCATCATTCACCCTCTTGAATTGACTCCAAAAGGAAGCCATTCTTTGATCTCACCCCCAAACTTCCTCAATTCAATTTTCGGTAGTTTGAGTTTTTTTTTTGTTTCTTAAGAGCATTGAGAAAAAGAGTCAGAAATAATGTTCTCGTTTGAAAGATATTCAGCTGAAAATTTCACTTGAAAATACTTGTCAGAGTATTCATTAGCCGTAGATATTTCTTTGTTCAAAGCATCTTCGTCGTCTAATGAAAAATCCACTATTTGTCTATGCAAATCCATCAGGACATGGATTTTTCGCTCCAGACTATTGATTTTGCTGAATATAGCAATCTTGTCAGTGTTTTCTTGGTGGAACAAGTTCAAAATATCATTGAAAAAATGGTCGAATGTTCTTCGCTGTACTGCTAGTACCTTCACTACCTTCTCCATAGTCGGTGTACTGTCACGATCGCCAAATGTGGAATATTCGAATTTCACCTACCCGGTGACTGAATACGTCGAATGAAGGACGAAATATGGATCAGAAACTATGAAAGTACTCAACAAACTCAAATATATTCAAAAACGTTCAATACGATTACTTATCAATTATATATCAATGACAGTTACTTGACAACTTAGAGAGAATACAGTGTATACAAAAAAAGTTTTACAAATTCAGAAAATGAACTATCTGCGACAATTGAATAAGTAAACAGATTCTCCCGTTAAAAACCGAAAGTTAGCACTAAAAATCGACGACCTTTTCGTGACCAAATATAAAAATAGTTGTTTTAGGAGGACTTCTACTTCCAGTTTGTGTCTGAAAGTTACTTCTATGAATGATTCATACATCTATTTATAGAGTTACTCCTTTTGAAATTGATTACCTCCTTTCTTTCTTTGTAATCTACTCCATCTTGATACATTTTTATGTATCAAGAGGGAGTAGTAGGAAGCCAAAAGCTTTCTTTCCCAAAAAAAAATCCTCATGCCTCGACTATTCCCTCTCTCTTCACTTTGTTCGAATCACAAGGTTTCTGCCTAGTCAAAAAATAAATGGTAAGCGGTTAGGTCTCTTACGAACAAATGGTTTTGGAATGCCTCTTCAAAAATTTAATTGTCAACATATATTCTTCAATACGAAACCACCAAAAAAAAAAAGATAAATGAAAACTTAACATTACGTAGAAAAAAATTATATTTTCAGTAAAACTTTTCGATTTTCTACTTCAGCTATTATATGATCCATACCACAGAAAACTTCGTGATTATTGATATTTTTCATGAGGTTTTCAACACTAGAACGTCCCAATTTGATTCCATGCCATCTTAATGGAAGTAAATTATTTCAAATTTTTAGGACAGTAGTCACTGAATAGATCGCTCCGTCATATTAGTACAAAAGGTTTTCCAAATTAGTTGTAGTCATTTTTGTAACTGAGTTTTTTGTATGGAAATATTTGATATGCTGACATCTGACATGATATATCTCATGCAATCCTAATCGTAAACCAAATGTTCTAATGATCACCTGAACATTTCAAGAAGTACGATACGTTTATAGAACCCCACGGGAATGATTCCTACAGTGAAAATAGAAGATAACGCTCAGTTACATGAAATTGGTCATCCGAAAATATATGTTAGTGAAACTGACTATAAAAGTGGAATGGTAAAATTTTACATGTTCAAATTTAGAATTTCTCACTTTCAATCATACCTGGCGATGGAAAAAGGCGAACAACATTTATGATTGCATTTCATTAGTTCGGACTCCCATTGTCTAATATGATATAAAGTGATTTGAAATCCCTGAAAGAATCTGAAAATATTGAAAAGATTAGCTGAAAAAATTACTATTTTACCTAGCGAAAAACTGAAACTACAATGATATAACATACAAGGAAAAACCAAAAACAAAAAAAACAAAAAATTGAACTATCAACACGAGCTGATGATTAAAAAATTATTAACAAGAAATGAAAATTAAAATAATCGAAAATTAAGAGATTACAAACCAAGTTACTTCACGATGTTTCGATTGTTAGTATCCACAATCGTCTTCAGGTGATAACTGGACTTATTCCTCAGAGATCTGATTATTTATAGGTCACTCTGTAGTAACCATTCCAAAATGATGGTGGAACAGGCTTTAGCTAGAAGACAGCAATAGCTCCACAAGGAAGACAAGCCGCAACAAACAGTAAGAAAGAAAGGATAAGAAGGATTGGTTCCGAGCATAACATCAGAACCTGCTTCAGATCTGGGAACACTATCCCAGATCTGAAGCAGCCTCACGAAAACCAGGCCATCAAACGCGGACTGCGATTCCAAGAATGGCATTTACCGGATATCCTGAGAGTGCAGATAATCATACATCGGTGAAATCAAGAGGCCATGGAAAGTTCGCATCGCCGAGCACAAGAAACACACACAGCGAGAAGAAACCACCATATTCAGAATAGCAGAGCATGTTTGGTCTCATCAACATAACATCAAGTGGGCTCAAGCTGAATTCATCCACAAGGAGGAACGCTGGTTTAGGAGAAAATTCAAAGAAACCGCATGTATGTTGTCCAACAATGCATTTAGCCAAGCCAAATAACTGAATAGCTGCTTCAAGAAAGCAGAGATTTGCTCAAAATAATTACAGAAATACTCACTAGGCACTGTCAATTGAACGGACATCTGAACAGACTAGGGCTGTACAACGGAGACCCTAATCGCAGGCAATACAACAAAGAGACTAAGACAGCTCATCATATTTCATGGACAACCTGGATTATGTCCAGCATACAGCAAAGAACCTGCATAAACTAGTACTTGGCACAAGACTGTAGGAATGTGTGTCATGAAATAGATAGGAGGAAAACGCAATTTATTTTGTGAGGTTGCATTTGGATTAGTAGACCTATTACAAAGAAGATGAAGATTACCTAGGATTCAGAATTTTTTCACTTGACATTCTGTCAAAATTTGAATTGTTTTAAAAAAAATTATGTTTCCTGTTTATATTCGTTCTTTTTAGTTTTTTATCATTCTCTCGTTAATAAGTGCACTTATGAAACATGTTTCATATTTAAATCTTTATGGAAAAGTATCTTGTGATCTATTTGAGTTGTCCTGACGAAGATAGTGAATTTACCGAAAGCTTGATAGATAACAGAGTCTTCCTGGTCAGGCTGTCACAAAGAACCCTGGTAATTAGCACGATTGCTACATGAATTTCGTAAGACTGAAAGTATAGCTTATGAAAAGGCAAATGGACCAAAACCTATCATTGAAAATGAGGAAAATGAATTTATCATTATGGAATCAATCATAGAAAACTCTCATACAAGTCAACGTGAGATCGAAAAAGATACAGGTATAAGCAGACGGAGCATTTCTAGGGTGATAAAAAAATTAAAATTCCACCCGTACCGCATTCAGATGCACCAGGAATTATATGAAATAGACTTCCATCGAAGAATCGTGTTTTGTCTATAGGTTCTGGATGAGTTTGGTGTGGATGAACATTTTTTAGAATCCATTTAATTCTCTGATGGATCTACTTTTCATAACAATGGCTTAGTTAACGGACACAACTTCCATTATTGTTATGTGAATCCTCATTTTTCCGCACCCTGGATGTTAACGTGTGGGAAGGAATTACAGGTATACAAATTATAGCACCATACTTTTTTGATGAAAACTTGAATGGTCAAAAATGTTTTCAGTTTTTAGGAGATGATCTGGGTGAGCTTCTGGAGAATGTGTCGCTGAATATCAGACAACAGATGTGGTAACGATTGGTTGGAGCTCCGGCACATTCCAAATTCAGTGTCAAACAGTTTTCAAATATGTGCTTTTCGAGTGAATGGATTGTTAGGAGGGTACCACAAAATTTGCCAGCGAGGTCACCATAATTGACTTGCACCAATTTTTTTCTCTATCGGGATACTTGAGGAATGAGGTTCATGATATCCCTTCAGCCGGCGGGTTGGCTGTTTTTGTCAATCTTTCACTACCTGAACCACTGTGCATGCTGTTTTTGGCGAGTGCATTAACTTGAGATGTGGAGGTTGAGCAAACCGGCAATCGGATGCCTGCTTCCACGTAGCCTCGCTGGATACTGAAATGACAGAATCACTTGTGGTTCTGAGATCAGGAGCGAGTCTACAGAGGAGATGGATGTCGAGTTTACGACTCCAACTGAATTCGTTGTGAATTTAGTTCAGGAGCGAGTCTA
This sequence comes from Leptinotarsa decemlineata, assembly GCF_000500325.1. Lineage (NCBI taxonomy): Eukaryota > Metazoa > Arthropoda > Insecta > Coleoptera > Chrysomelidae > Leptinotarsa > Leptinotarsa decemlineata. The sequence continues at coordinate 90,538 of NW_019292151.1, read as the reverse complement.
CAGAGGAGATGTATGTCCAGTTTACGACTCCAACTGACCTCCCTGTGAATTTAGTTCAAAAGCGAGAACTTCTCAACTCCCCAATTTGAATTGAATACATTTGTGTTTCATATTTTGTAGTTGTTTCAGAGGATTAATGAAAACATTGTATAGTCTGTTCAATGAACTACTGTCAGAATATGTTATGTGAGAATTCTGCTAGCAAATCAGATAAATGTCGTTTAAAACGTATCTTGATTCAAAGAATACATTGTCAATATCTGAAATACCAGGTTAGGTATAGGAGACCCCAAAATGAAATGAAAGATAACTGAACTTCATATTGTTGTCCAAACTTTGTCCAAAATTATAAAAAAGTGACAATGATTTTTGAACATTCTTTTCAATATTGAGAAACGAGTTTTATCGAAATTATTAGCCTGGAATCTCATTAATGTTTGGTCAGAATTCGAAATGATGATTTCTATACATTTTGATGTCATTTAGTGTTCAACTGTACCCAGCATTTTCATAAAAAAATCAGTAACACAAGAACGGTTATCATTAGGTACATAGTACCTCATATGAAATATTTTGTTTTTGATATTTTCAAAATTATAACTAAATGGAGGGTGTTTCATTGAAAAACATTTTTTTGGGATATCCTGCAGTCTCCAAAACAATTTCTTTCCGAAGCCTTCATCATTATACATATAATGAAATGGAGAAATTTTCGAAAACAATTGATGGTTTGGTTCAAAGAAACCGTGTCGTATGGGGTGCCCCAGCCTGTATACATGGTGTCCAGTATAAAACTCCGCGGGCAAATATCTGAAAAATGAAGGAGAATATCCATATTTCATGAAAGCAGATGATTTACTCACGTAGAGATCCAGCACTAGGCGTCATCCGTTAAGGCGTCGCGACACCGACGCCAATTTTTTTTTCAATAACCTAGATTTTTCAATTTGTTTTTGGATCCTGCATTGAATTTTGAATTCAACCATATAGCATACTTGTAGTTTTCCTTGGATACTGATGAAAAAATGCAATTTCATTGCATGTAAATGCCGTTTCCATAACAACGATATAAGAAACGAATCATTTTTCTCTTTTGGTCTGACATGAACCCTTATTGGAAGCAAGAAACGATATTTCAGTCTGTATGGGGTATTAATGTTTGGTGCGGAATCATTGGACAGGACCTCATTCTTCCTTGAAAACACTTTGATTTTTATCAACCAGGAAAATATTATGTAGGTACTTGAAGCTCCAACTATTTTTGAGCAATTGTGTATTCGAGCAAAGAGTATTCAAGGTATTCGTCATTTGATCGATTGTCTTTTCGAGCAGTTGTCATCCTGGCGAAGAGAAGATGAAGGATAGACGACATCAGCTGTAGGTGAATAGAAGATCAGTAAATAATACCTTGATAGGAGAAACAGTAGTGGCACGGGTGGCGAAGGGTTGTATATGTAAATATAAAAACTGAGCTATGAATATGACTCAATCATTCTAGTCCAGGGTAAATGAAATAAAATACTGAAGGGGCGCTAGATACATTTCTTAGTCTATTCATTTCATTCTGTGCGTCATTGTTACATAGGCGGGTGCCTGAGTGGGTAATTCACTACGCATCTCACCACGCCTTTCGTCAAGTCGTTGGCGTTTTATGTCATCGCTCTCATTGGCAAATTTTTCTTGCTGTTTCAACTTCTTTTTCTCTAGCATTCTTTTTCTTTGTGTTGCTGTTTCTTCATTTTCCATAATGTTTCCATGAGTCCTGAAGGAATATTCAACCCTTCCAGAGCTTCGTTTAGAAAGGTGAAAGCAAATATACAACAGGGTTTGCCCAGGTGCCCTGAGGCGGTACGTTCACGACATCATTTTATAGCCTGGTGCCACTGAGTCCTCGGCACGACCTCACCTTGACTTAGGTAGTAATTTGGTAATATACGCGCCACTTGTTTCAGCTTGACGCTGACTCGTGCTTGACGAAACACTGTTTCGGATTCGATTTTGGAGTTTTTCGTCTCCCAGACAGGTTGCAAACTAATGCTTTTGACGTCCATCTCACCAAATTACACAAATCATGGTATAACTCTTATACCTGTTACTACTGTTTACCGTTGAGAAGTTTCCTGGTTTGGAACCAACCCCGGATGTGGCAGTAATCTCATTATTTTTTATTCATTTATTTTATTCATTTGAAAATAGGAAATCCTTATATACATACAAGTCCAAAAAGGTAAAAATGGTATTTAAAAAATATTAAAATAGTGTAAAAATTCTTCTAACAATAAAATACGTTCAAATAATATATGAATACAAGAAGCTAGAAAGCTAGAAATAGAAATGTGTTTCTGAGAATATTGTCCCAAAACACAGAACAAATCAGGAGTATTCAGAATAGTTAGTTCCATATTACAGTTATACTGGGGCATAAAAACAATTATTCTAGGGGGTAGGTAATGAAATATTCAACATATCACAATGTAACACGATGTAACACATAAAAGCTTGAACCAATAAAATATTTCGATAATGGGAAACATTAAAATTAAAAAAATTCCAAAATTAATAGAGTACGTGATGTAATATATATTTACAACTGAGCCTTGAATGAATATAAAGTAACAGAATCTTTAATGTGGTATGGTAATTGGTTGAAATCATTGAATCCTCTAAAAAACAACGATTTCATAGATTGCTTTGTTCTTGTCCTGGAAATGTGCAATTGATTGGTGGTTCTTGTGTTGTAGTCATGAATTTGATTATTGTACGTGATGAAGGAACCAAAATATTTTGGCAATACATTTCTGGTTATTTTATAGATAAATATCATAATTGAGTAATAAAGTCTATCTGCCACATCATGGTGGACCCACCAACCGTCTATCATATCCTAACGGGTATGAAAAATTTCAAGTCCCTACCGCCGACGGTCTGGTTCCTACTGTCTGGTTCGGAGGCAACCCTGAAAGTGGCAGCAATTTCATGGTGGACTTACTAGCTGTCATCCACACCCCAATGAGTGTGCAAAATTTTATGTCCCTACTGTTAACCGTTGAGAAGTTCCCTCGTTTGCAGCCATTCCTGACTGCATCATCACGACATGCTCATCATAAAGATACATTGTCATCGGGACTGGACCAGAATGTGAAATTTCAGCTCAAACGGATACCCGGAAGTAGGTCAAATTCAACTTGCAATATTACACCTTCACATACAAACATACATTCGAGACAAGTTGAATAAAAACTTTTGAAAGGAACACACTTTACTGTGCCACGAAATAGATTATTGGGACTTATTAGCTTTAGTCAGATGATGAGTCAACCAAAATAATTGAGGTTGCCATGGAAATAGTAATATCGTGATTGTATGACTTATGTTTTTTAGTCCGCTGGTCCATTATTACTTCAAATGTCAAACCCGAATTTGTACAGTATTGTTCTTCAATTTCAGCCTTCTAAATTCTTCCATAAAGACTTTGGCAAAAGAAAAAAAAGCACACCTTCATATACTGCAGCTCCCGGAAACAACGTTTTCATTGCCTCGCATGCAGCTTATTAAAAGTCTATCAAAACTGCTTTTCATGATAGTGTTACGAATTTGAAGCCGCCCCTGATCCATACGCCAACCGATTCATCGAATAAATACATGTCCCACCGCGAAAGAATGCAGTCTGAAACCACCGGGAAAATTTTAGGCGAGTATCGAACAGGCTACAGAATTCTACAATGGACCTCTACCGATATATAAGGCCGGCTCTCGTCCAGAGAGGGCAGTTGGATTCAGAAAGAGAATCGAGCGTTTAAACGAGGAATTCAAATAGTGTAAAGAAATTAAGCGTTAGTTGCCGAGTGTTGTAAATGAATTAGTTTGTGATAGTGAAATATTGTTAGAAATGAATTTGTTCAAGACAGTAAAGTCTTTATATTATTACAACTAGTGATCAGAAGTGGATTTGTAAAATAAATCTATTAGCGCTTGGTGGACAATCTTTGTATTGCGGTGAAATTGATTATAATACTTATTTGTTCGCGCAGAGAGACTGGTGATTCGTTGTGTTTCGCGAAGTGGACAGTACCGGACTACGGAAACATAAACTACGAAAAATACTTGTGAAAATAAATAAGTGTTTAGGATTCGATTAAAATAAGTGAACATATACAGATTTGTGGAAAATAGACAAAAAGAGACAAAATGTGTTCGAGGAAAGTGCGCCTAACAGACTTGAAAGTCGCCGAATTGAAGCAAGAATTGGAGAAGAGGGAGCTAGATTGTTCTGGAAAGAAATCAGTACTTCAAAAGAGACTGTAGGATAACTTGATTGAATCAGGGGAAGACCCCGAAACATATTTATTCGAAGTTTCTAGGGGTGATGTGAGTTCAATAATGAGCAAACTCGATGAACTTCAACGAAATTCGAATAGCTTGAAGAAACAATTTTCGGAAAATGCAGAAGGCTTTAAGAAAGAACTTTGGGGTGTGGCAAGTCTAGTCGAAGAAAGGAAAGGTATCATCGAGACAGAAGGAAGGAAATTAACAAGGAAGTAGAGGAAATCAAAGGCGGAGTTCAGGCAAAAATCAGCAAGATGAAGGAAACAATTAGCAATTTTTTAAACCAAATCGTTAATTCTGCTCTCACTATAGAAACTGTTACTGAACACTCAATTCCAGAACTGAAAGCTGTCAAAGTCAGTTCTGAACCAGGAAAGCTCTCTATGAAACCGCCCCAGTTCGCCGCCCCTTGGGCAAATTACCGCCGCCAATTCGAAGCTGCGGCCAGAGCGAATGGATGGAATGCAGGAGAAAAGGCGGTAGCATTAACACTGGCGTTGCGAGGAGAAGCAACCGATATTTTGCGAAACCTCACGGCCCAAGAACAGGAAGACTATGAGCAACTTATAAAGTTTCTTGAGCTACAGTATAGGCAGGCCCACCTAGAGCACGTTTACCATTTACAGCTGAAGTATCGCTACCAGAAATCAGGAGAATCCCTACAAGAATTGCAAACATATCTTGCTACCAGAAAATGTAATAGAGCGGTTAGCAGTTCAGGCATTCTTGGACGGACCGTGACCAAGAAACGAGGCAGGCCTTGATACTAGCTCGTCCCAAATATCTCGTGGGAGCACTGGCAATGGCTCTGGAGTTTGAGGCTGTAAAACAATCCTGCAAGGGCGAGAGCAGAGTTCAAACTATCAAGGAAGATAGACAGGTGTCTGTTGATATTCTGGCCACCTTCAGAAAGAAAACGAATAAGATGCTAGAACTGTGAGGAAATTAGGCATGTACGTAGCAAATGTCCAAGCATTCAAAGAACCAACACCAAATCAGGAAAACTGGAGAGGATCGATGAGGAGGGGCAATTGTCAACCTGCATCCAGCAAGCCTCCGTAAAAAACGCAGATGCCCTGTCACGGAGACCATGTCCCGAAGGCTGCTCACATTACCGACGAGCAGAAGAGAAGAAAGCAGCTATTTGTAGAACTACAGCTGTAGGCGACAACTGGGAGGACAATAAGATGAAAGAAGATCAAGAGAAAGGCTCAGATCTTGGTTCAGTCATCGGATGGATGAAAAGTAATCGAAGACCATCGTGGCAGGAGGTAGCAGGTTATTCACCATGGTGAGTCCTACTGGGCCCAATGGTACTCCTGTTTCTTGGAAAACAGGGTTCTGAAGCAGGTATTTTGGATCCTCCAAAAAGTAAGACAACGGTTTTACTGGGTTAATTGTCGAGCCGAAGTCAAGGATTGGTTCAGAACGTGTGCTGTATGTGCTGCCAGTAACGGACCTCAGATACGACCGAAAGCTCCAATGCGCCAGTATAATGTGGGTAGTCCCTTTGAGAGAATCGCCATCGACGTCGCCGGCCCCTTCCCAGAGTCCAACCATGGGAATAAATAAATCTTGGAAGCCATGGACTACTTCAGTAAGTGGGCAGAAGCCTATACCCTGCCCAACAAGGAGGCCTTCACCGTCGATGACGCCCTAATAAAGGTATGGATATGTCGATTCGGTATCTCATCGGATTTGCATTTGAACCAGGGCAGAAGTTTCGAGTCCAACCTGTGTCAAGAAATATGTAAACTGTTGGACATTCGAAAGACCAGAACCACAGCCTCACATTCACAGTACGAGGGAATGGTGAAACGAATGAGTAAGACCATAAACCGCCACTTGTCCAAGGTAGTCTCTGACCATCAAAGAGACAGGGACCAGTACATCCACCTGTTCCTGTTGGCTTATCGTTCGGCAGTGCACGAGTCAACCTGTGAAATTTTGGACGCCGACAGAACAAGACACTGCGGGGAAGAACTATGAAGAAGGCCTATGACATCAAGGCGGGTGCTGGAGGATTCAAAACCGGTGACCTAGTTTGGCTGTACGACCCTAAGCGATGCCGTGGTTTATCACCGGAGTTTCGGAACTCGTGGAAAGGTCCGTACAAAATCATGAAGAAGATAAATGACATCGTTAACCGAATCCATAAGCCACCTCGGGGAAAGCCTAGGGTTGTCCATTCTAATAGACTCTTTATGCTGGAAATCACGACCAAGTTCGCGCCCTCAGACCACCAGAGGATGAAATGAGATTCCAGAAGTTCATGTCTTCATACTCGAACAGACAGAAGGTCGTACATGGGGTAACTCAAGAAGAGCCACGAGACGTTTTTAAGGTTCTATTTGATTACGCACTAGCTCACTGCGAGGCAGAGGTTCTCCAAATGTCCAGAGGTATCGCTGTGGTATTCAACAAGAAATTCGGCCAAACATTATGAGACCAGAATCCTGAAGTCGGAGGAGTGCTACAGTTGAAGAAGGGTCAGAGAAACCTTTTCTACTTGGTCATCAAAAAGCATTCTCTCTCTGTCCTATGAAGATGTCTGGAGTAGTCTTGCCAGACTGAGGGACACGATGCTCGACCAGAAAATAGCCTCTGGGATAGACAGGCTAGATTGAAAAATTGTGCGAAGCATGTTGGAAACGATATTCAGATCCAGCGGCATCAATATATTGGTGTGCGGTTACCATCTTTCACGACCGAGCATGAAGACAGTGGAGTGTTACTTCCATCGAACTTCACAGTGCAGATATAGGAAGTCCTGCAGGTATCGACATACGCCAAGGATGACATTTCGGAGCGTAACGTCTTCAAGAAGAGGGCAATGTAACGAATTTGAAATCGCCACTGACCCATACGCCGGCCGATTCATCGAATACATACATGACTCACCGTGAAAGAAAGCAGTCTGAAACCGCCTAGAAAATTCTAGGCGAGTACCGAACAAACTACAGAATTCTACAATGGGCCTCTACCGATAATATAAGGCCGGCTCTCGTCCAGAAAGGGCAGTTGAATTCAGAAAGTGAATCGAGCGGTTGAACAAGGAATTCAAATAGTGGAAATGAATTAATCGTTAGTTGCTAAGTGTTGTGAATATTGTTAGAAATAAATTTGTTTAAGACATTAAATTATTCAGTTTGTTACAATAGTGATGGTTTTATATTCTGGAGTATTTGCAGAAACTATGTGTACGTTGGTTCTCATTTATTTGGTGAAAAAGCATAAAGTAAATATACATGATCTATGGATCATATATAATTGATGGAAAAATGTTTTGTATGGGGAAAAAGAATCGTGAATTTGTGTGACCATATTCGCAGAGAAAGAAATCATTATCTGATGAATTTTTTGTCAAAATGATTTTCTGTAGACACCGTGGCAGATCCGGTTCCCTTTCTTCCCGTACTCGAACATCTATAATAGTTTTTTCGATTGTGAATATGACCGGTAATCTTCCAATTGCTTGTTCTTTTACTTCTGCAGAAAATGTTGACAAAATATAATGTGGAGGCTCTCTTGAATGTTCTGGCATTTCTCTGGCTTCATTCATGAATTTGGATATAACTACAAAGTCGCATCGCCCGCCTGGTTATGCTCATTTGAACTATTCGAAATTAGTTGTTTTTCGGTGATTGTATGAGATTTGCACTTTTTCGATCTGGTATGTTTACATTTCCAATAATGTTTTTAATCCTATCTTTCATGAAGTGAACGCCATTAACTGACAATCTTTTTTTTCTTCTCCACTTTTGAAAAACTCCGTATCACTATTCTCAACCCACGTTGTTTCAACTTTCACAACATTTCTGAGTTTATATTTTTCAATGAACAATAACAAAATACAGACAAGATGATCATAGCTATCAATAGAGTTGAAATGTTCAATAAAATCCCTTCATTATAAATTTAAATGATCGATACAAAAGAATCAAGAAATAAAAATTCAATGAAACCAACAAAAACCATGAAAGACTCGATTGAGAAATTCCGCACGATACAGTGAGATAAGGGGTGTTATTTAGATCAGATGGATTCGTTGCGCCTGTAGAACAATAAATAAGGAACTCGCGTTCCCTGGGGCTTCAGCACATAGTCTTTCTGCACAATCATGACCGATGAATCGTCGTACCTCAACCAACAGTTGTAGCCGACGTGGAAGGCATCGGATACGTAGTGTCCCATGTTGGCATCTTTGCCGTCGTAATACACAATTTCCAAATCGAATTTCAAAGCCTTGAGGCGTTTTCTGGCGCTCATATATTCGGAACGAATTCGTTTGTGCTTCAAATATTTTCATTCTGGCCTTGAAATTATGACGTCACATCAACTATGATTCGAAACGTATTCATCATGATTCAAAACTAGGTTGGTTTTGAAACTGAATTTACATCAGTTGTCAGTTTCTGCTTTATTTTGATCGTTATAGGATATAAAGTGGTGAAAACTTTTCATCAAATAGGTTGTAAGGATGTTCAAAATGACGCTGGAGAATTATTACTTGCACAAATCCATTATAATTGTGTTTAGGGGGAATTGCAAAGTTTGTTTTTATTATTGAATTTGGATAGATAGATAGATAGATAGATAGATAGATGGATTTTTTAAAACTGAATTCCAAACAGGTTCATACCCGATTACATGTATACAGTCAATGTCCTGGTACATAAAATATATGGTTTTTAAAATACACAGAGTGAATAAACACCTGAAATTACGTACAAGAGAAACGTTAATAAAAACAGGTATATATGGCAACTTTTTTTTAAACGACTGTCTTATTTCTAATTCATCACAGCAAAAAAAATCAAGACTTTGGTAACTTACGACTGGATCATGCACTTGCCTAAGGCAGCGATTGGGTGGAGACTCTGATCGGGTGTCTACATAGAAAACCCCATTGCAATTTTTTAGACTAGCACTAGGAACATGAAGATTGATCACACTTAGGAGTTCAGGTACATTCATTATCTGATTAAATATGTTGAATATAAATAGTACATCATTCAAGCTTCGACGATCCGACAGGGTTGGCATGTAAAAATGTTCTAGTTGAGTCCTATAGGAGATCATAGAGGGAGACTCTTTATTTTTTTTTGAAGTAGGTGTACCTAAGAAATTTCTTCTGTATTTTTTCTATCATCTCTGAATGAAATGCTGTTTGCGGATTCCAGATTGTTAAAGCGCATTCGAGCTTTGATCTGACAAAAGCATTGAATAGAAGAATTCCTAGTTCCCATTTGAAATCCCTGGCGTTTCTCAACACAAAACCAAGCTTTATGTTTGCATCACGTAGAATATATTTTATGTGATTTCTGAAATTGAAGTTACTATTGAATATGACTACTAGATCTTTGATTTGAGCAAGTTTTTCCAGTTTGGTGCCATTTACTGAATATTCCGTTGTCTCATTAATGCTTGGTCAGAATTCGAAATGATGATTTCTATACCTTTTTGATGTCATTTAGTTTTCAACTGTACCCAGCATTTTCATAAAAAAATCAGTAACACAAGAACGGTTATCATTAGGTACATAGTACCTCATATAAAATCATATTTTTTTTTGATATTTTCAAAATTGTAACTAAATGGAGGGTGTTTCATTGAAAAACACTATTTTGGGACATCCTGCAGTCTCCAAAACAATTTCTTTCTGAAGCCTTCATCAATATACATATAATGAAATGGAGAAATTTTCGAAAAAATTGATGGTCTGGTTCAAAGAAATCGTGTCGTATGGGGTGCCCCAGCCTGTATACATGGTGTCCAGTATAAAACTCCGCGGGCAAATATCTGAAAAATGAAGAAGAATATCCATATTTCATGAAAGCAGATGATTTTGATGTAAAAGGGTCCTCTTACTCACGTAGAGATCCAGCACTAGGCGTCATCCGTTAAGGCGTCGCGACACCGACGCCAATTTTTTTTTTAACAACCCAGATTTTTCAATTTGTTTTTGGATCCTGCATTGAATTTTGAATTCAACCATATAGCATACTTGTAGTTTCCCTTGGATACTGATGAAAAAATGCAATTTCATTGCATATAAATGCCGTTTCCATAACAACGGTATAAGAAACAAATCATTTGTCTCTTTTGGTCTGACATGAACCCTTATTGGAAGCAAGAAACGAGATTTCAGTCTGTGTGGGGTGTTAATGTTTGGTGCGGAATCATTGGACAGGACCTCATTTTTCAGAAGGAATTCTCAATGGGGAGAGGTACTTGGTTTTCCTCCAACATGTGTTGCCAAATCTCTTGAAGAATTTATCGAAAGAAACTCGACTGAATATGTGATTTCAACAATGTGAGGCACCTCCACATGATAATAATAGAACAGTTACCAAATATTTGGATGATATTTTCAATAAGAAATGGATTGAAAATAAGGGGCCAACACCATGGCCAGCCCGAAGTCCAGATATTACTTCACTAGATTTTCTTCATAGGATATATCAAAGACTTAGTTTATATGCGACTTCTACAAAATGTAGATGATTCAAAAAATAGTATCACAAATGTTTGTGCTTCCATATCGCGAGGGACGCTTTCAGTTGTCACGAATCGAGAATTACTAAAGAGAAGCAATATGTGTATATGTATATTCTAAGGGAAAATAGGAAGTTCGAATACTTACTGAAGTGGTCACCAATTATTTTTGTTATTATCATGTTGGTTGAGTAATGATCAAAGTAAAATATTTTTTTTAAATTCAAAACATTTATTTTAGTTTGTATTTTCTGTGATTCTACAGAAACACACAACTAGATGAAAATGAACAGGCAATGGAATTATAACTGATGAGTTCATGGCCCTCTTTATAATATGCAATGAAATTGCCTTTTTTCATCAGTATTCAAGGAAAACAAATGTGGTATATGGCTGGATTCAGAATTCTGAATTCAAAAACGAATTGAAAAATCTGGATCATCATTTGAAAAAATTTGGCGTCGGTGGTGCGACGCCCTAACGGATAACGCCTAATGCTGAATCTTCACGTAAATAAGATTCTTCCGCCTTGAAATCATCTGCTTTCAGATGAATAGAATGAAGAACTATTCCGATCATTCCCAATTTAATTTTAGTCTGAGAGACACCAGTAGGCAGCTGTTTCAGTCTGTTGGGTATTATCAGTAAAAGGCAAGCAAACTCTCTACTCCTTTTTAATACTCCTTGTGGCCTGTCTGTAAGTGGTGTTGAAATCAACAAAACAAATCTTTTCGAAACAAAACCCGAAAATTCGATAAATCAGGAAAACCATCGAAATCGAAAAAAAAAAAAGAATGATTCATTGAATATTCCGAAAATCTGTAGAAGAATAATTGAGAACAATAACAAGAAACAACCACCAATCAGCAGGTGATTGATATTGTTCTCTCCTTAGTTATCTCCTGATGATGCTAACTTGGTTTTCAATGCAATACTTCCTACCAAATCATTATGACTATCATAAAGATGAATTTATAAGTATTTGGAACAACTCCAAGTAGAGCAGTAACTCTCAAAAAGAAAAAAAAATGTTTCATGTAAGAATTGTAGAAACTCAATTTGTGTTTTTGTAACTGTGAATACTCATAAGAGATGTTATATTTACCTCATTCGAAAGTTGTTGTCCAGTATTCAACAATATAGACACACAATATATATGTGTCGCATAACAAATCAAAATCCTTGGGTTGAGTAAGCTTCCTTTTTCCTGAAAACAGTTTGCAGTCATAACATTTATCCACTATATTCAAAAACATTCCAATCCAATTATAGAAAATAAAAAGTCTTTTCTTTTTCAAGTTTCAAAAATATTTTTCAGTGTTTCATAGATTCATAACGATTTCAAATGAGCTGAAATGGGGAAATCCACAACAAGCACATTTTCCAATTACCGGAAATACGCTCAGGAGATGGAGAAAACTAAGTTTCTTTCATCTCCTGAGAACGCTACCTCGGTTGGTGAAATGCCCGTCATGAATGGTATTACAGTTCTGGTGATCGCGAGAAGTACTTGTTTTTGGATTTATTCCATGCCAGAGGTTCTACTTCTTTCATTATTTGGAATGGAGAAGGTTATCAATGTTGAAATAACACAATTGTTATTGTCACAAGTTCACATTTCATCACTAACGCAATAGCGATTGAAGACCACATTTAACACATTCAACACCAGAATTTCAAGTAGAATGATCACCCGTTATCCTACTTGTTATCCTTCATACTTCGAATTTGTGACGCTCTCAGTTGCGTGAATTTCTGGATCCAGTCTTGTGAATTACTAGCGACACAGGCATCACAACTACAGGCAGATACAGTGGACACACGAGTCTGTTTGAACTAAATGAGGTCAGTAGCCAGAAAGTCAGATTCCATTTGACTTTTCTGGGAATCGAATCTGTTCACCAGCTGCTGAAAAGAATTAAAAAAATCGTTTTCAAAACTTCATTTAAACCAATCCGTTACCGTCAATATTCAATGAACAGAGGCGTGAGGGGCGTGTAACGGAATCAAACCCAGAAACGTTGAGGAATCTGAGCTAACCAACATGGTGCTAGTGGTGGTAAGAGGGTAGAATCATACATCATTACTACAGTAAGCCAGGAACTTGAGAGCTCCATGCACTTAACTTCAGACTAATGTGAATGGTGAAAACACCAATCTGAGTTACTTGGTTTCATGGATCAACGACAACGCTAGTACTAAGCGGGCTTCATGCGAGAGAGGTTGAGGAAGTAGAAGAACCAAGAGCAATTTTGAACAGAGTTTTCGAAAGACCAGTTTGAGAGAAGCTGAGAAGGGCCAAGTGAAATCTCTGATATAGAGTAAACAATATAAGTAGGCCTAAGAGAGTTCGAAACCGCAGTGAAGAGACAGCCGCACGCACTTTTAATTACGATTTGGCTCAACACTCCCGACACATCACGACGTGAACTCGTGATGGCAGATAGAGATTCAATAAAAATAATAACCTTCATACATCCGAAAACAATTGCTTGAATATAACCGCTCAAATAATGCAATCCTTAATGGCATATTTTCTCAACTGCCTAATCTTTTGATTAGACAATTGCTTGCAAAATATTCGACTGTTAGCAAAGTAAACCATGTTTCTATATTATACTTTATATACACTATTGATATAGTTACAGACAAATAATGTATACGTGAAATATAAGGTACATGTAGCTATGAAAAATATTATAACGAATTATAATACATCGTATATTACCTACTATATTATTCATTACCAGAGAGCCTTTATGAACGTTCAGAACAATCTTTGTAGCCTTTGCCTGCCGTATAGCGGTTCAAACTATGACTATTCTCACATGATTTTCAGATTCTTTACTTTGTGAAGCTCTCATGAACTTTCATAAGTTAGAATGACTGCAGGTCGATTATTGTTTGAAGCTTCGATCCCAACCCACTGAATTGTTCGTTTTTGGTACACTACCTACTGTAGGATGATATCTACCAATTTCACATATGAAGGGACATATTGGATTGCGGCGTCGATTTCTTCCTTCCGGGCCCGAATATTTTTGAAATAATCGAGGAATTGTTCCATTGCCTCAAAAGCATTGAATAGAAAAATTCCTAGTTCCCATTTGAAATCCCTGGCGTTTCTCAACACAAAACCAAGCTTTATGTTTGCATCACGTACAATATATTCTATGTAATTTCTGAAATTGAAGTTACTATTGAATATGACTACTAGATCTTTGATTTGAGCAAGTTTTTCCAGTTTGGTGCCATTTACTGAATATTCCGTTGGAGCAATAACATTTTTCCGTGAAAAAGACATAATTTTGCATTTACCCTCATCCAGCATCAAGTTGTTCTTCTCACAAAAGATAGTGATAGAATCTAAGTCTGTCTGAAGGTTTTCACTGTCTTTTTCATCGTTGATGGTTTGGTATAGTTTGAGATCATCTGCATAGAGCAGGGATTCGGAATGCCTTATATAATCACCTATATCGTTAATGAACATTATAAATAAAACTGGGACCAGAATTGATCCCTGACGAACGCCAGAGGTTGGCCTGAATAGTGTCGACCTTTTTCTATTGGAAGCAACAAATTGATCTCTATCTGATAGATATGACTTCACTAATGTTATCATTGATTGATTCATTGAGAATTTCGTTAATTTGGCGATGAGAACTCCATGGTTCACTTTGTCGAATGCTTTCGCTAGGTATGTGTAGATTACATCAACTTGTTTCCAGTATTTATCGAGAGTGCTAAGTTATTGCTGAACACCATGAGATTTGTTACAGTTTTAATCTTCCTCTTTGAAGATGATCACTTGGTGATCGAAACACGTGTCGAGGTGTTAAAAATAACGATTTGATGTTGTGAAAAAACTCCAGTAATATGGGGTCGATTTTTTATTAACAAAACCGTGCTGTTCTCTGCATCTGACACAAATTGAATCATTTCCCTCTGGCGAATCTTATTAATAATCACGTAACTACGAATCCTTTTTGAATACACGCTCGAATACGAATAAACCCCAGAAAACACCCTTGACGATCTTCTTGCAACCGCCGTGGCTACAATCGAAAAACTTCAAATGCAATATGAGTATATCGGGAGGTTCGCATAGTATCACTTGCTCCCACGCTTCGAATGAGTTAACTACATATTCATTTTAATTTTTTTCATATCATGAATATTAGCTAGGTATAATTGACCCAATCGAAGGTAAGCGAACTTTCATCTGGAGACTATTTCGATGAAAATGAGTCAATAATGCCAAACTGGTAATTACTTTTATATCTTCCTTGAAAACACTTTGATTTTTATCAACCAGGAAAATATTATGTAGGTACTTGAAGCTCCAACTATTTTTGAGCAATTGTGTATTCGAGCAAAGAGTATTCAAGGTATTCGTCATTTGATCGATTGTCTTTTCGAGCAGTTGTCATCCTGGCGAAGAGAAGATGAAGGATAGACGACATCAGCTGTAGGTGAATAGAAGATCAGTAAATAATACCTTGATAGGAGAAACAGTAGTGGCACGGGTGGCGAAGGGTTGTATATGTAAATATAAAAACTGAGCTATGAATATGACTCAATCATTCTAGTCCAGGGTAAATGAAATAAAATACTGAAGGGGCGCTAGATACATTTCTTAGTCTATTCATTTCATTCTGTGCGTCATTGTTACATAGGCGGGTGCCTGAGTGGGTAATTCACTACGCATCTCACCACGCCTTTCGTCAAGTCGTTGGCGTTTTATGTCATCGCTCTCATTGGCAAATTTTTCTTGCTGTTTCAACTTCTTTTTCTCTAGCATTCTTTTTCTTTGTGTTGCTGTTTCTTCATTTTCCATAATGTTTCCATGAGTCCTGAAGGAATATTCAACCCTTCCAGAGCTTCGTTTAGAAAGGTGAAAGCTAATACAATAAGCTAAAAAGCTATAAATAGAAATGTGTACCTAAGAATTTTGTCCCATAACACAGAAAAAATCAGGAGTATTCAGAATAGTTAGTTCCATATTACAATTATACTAGGGCATAAAAACAACTATTCGAGTGGGTAGGTAATGAAATATTCAACATATCACAATGTAACACGATGTAACACAATGTATACAGAACACATGAAAGCTCGAACCAATAAAACCATTCGATGATGTGATACATTAAAATAAAAAAAAAATCCGAAAATTATCAGAGTACCTGATGTAACATATATTTACAACTGAGCCTTGCATGAATATAAAGTAACAGAATCTTTAATGTGGTATGGTAATTGGTTGAAATCATTCAATCCTCTGAAAAACAACGATTTCATATATTGCTTTGTTCTTGTCCTGGAAATGTGGAATTGATTGATGGTTCTTGTGTTGTAGTCATGAATTTGATTATTGTACGTAATGAAGAAATCAAAATAGTTTGGTAATAAATTTCTGGTTATTTTATAGATAAATAACATAACATACCACCAACCGTCTATCATATCCTAACGGGTATGAAAAATTCCAAGTCCGTACTGACGTCTGTCTGGTTCGGAGCCAACCCTGGAAGTGGCAGCAATTTCATGATGGACCCACTAGCTGTCATCCACACCCCAATGGATGTGCAAAATGTTATGTCCCTACTGTTAACAGTTGATAAGTTCCCTCGTTTGCAGCCAATGCTGACTGCAGCATCACGACATGCTTATTATAAACATACATTGTCATCGGGACTGGACCAGAATGTGAAATTTCAGCTCAAAGGGATACCCGGAAATAGATCAAATTCAACTTGCAATATTCCACCTTCACATACAAACATACATTCGAGTCAAGTTAAATGAAAACTTTTGAAAGAAACACACTTCACTGTACCACGAAATAGCCTATTGGGACTTATGTGCTTTAGTCAGATGATGAGTTAACCAAAATAATTGAGGTTGCCATGGAAATAGTGGTATCGTGATTGTATGACTTATGTTTTTTAGTCCGCTGGTCCATTATTAAGACTTGTTACAAGAAGAAAACTCACACTGTTAATATGCAATTTGTCCCAACATTATTGTTGTGATGACTAAACATTTTTAACCTCATTGTGAGTTTGTGGAATCAAGATTTACTTGGTTGAGAATTAATTTAAAAAATGTTCTTAATTTATCAAAAACAAGTCGAGTTTGATGGTGAAACAAAAATCATTTTCTTTTCAGGTGATGTATTTTTTGTTTCATGATACGTTAAAATATTACTGTATCATATACAAGTATCATTGCTCGACATATGATATATTCATTTAAAGTATCTTCCAGCGTTATGTGCGATGAATATGTGACTGGAAAAATTACTGTTTTACTCAAATTTCGAAATTGATAAGAGGACATTTTTAGGTGATAAATCAGGTGATCATAGTGGCCATTTCATTGCTTCTCTTTCATCTGCCAGGATTATTCACGAAAAAAAAGTTTATCTCATTTCAGTAAAATTCTCATCCAAAATTCTTATTTCGAATATTCAGTGGACCGAATCTTATTTTGTGAAAGGACAAAGTTTCAAAGTAATGAAGAACTTGAACACGACAACGTTATACTTTCTTTCATATAAAAATGGCACCCATACATTCATGAATTGAAACCAAAATCAAATAATGTGTTCCGAAATGATGAGCTCAAAATCATCAAAACGAATGTCACTACTATATCTGAATTATATAGTGAACTGAAAGTTCCAATTTCAATTTGACAAAGATTCAATTTCGTATATAAAATTTTCTGTATGGATTGTTCAACAACATATACAGGGTGTTCCTTAAACACATGCTAATATTCAAGGAGGTAATTCTTAGACCCATTTTAAGAAAAAAACGTCCTATGGACGTAGGTCATAAACGCCTTAACTTTTGAGATACAGGGTGGCAAAGTCTTCAAAAATAATCAGCTTTTTAATAATAACTGAGATAATTTTGTAGACATCTTTGGCATATTTGGTACATATGTTCCATGCCTCAAGGCGCATTTTCTGATGTACAATTTTCTTAATTTTCTCTGCCAGTGGCGTACGTACGAGTTTTGAANCAACATTATTGTTAGAAGAAGTGTGATGACTAAACATTTTCAACCTCATTGTGAGTTTGTGGAATCAAGATTTACTTGGTTGAGAATTAATTTAAAAAATGTTCTTAATTTATCAAAAACAAGTCGAGTTTGATGGTGAAACAAAAATCATTTTCTTTTCAGGTGATGTATTTTTTGTTTCATGATACGTTAAAATATTACTGTATCATATACAAGTATCATTGCTCGACATATGATATATTCATTTAAAGTATCTTCCAGCGTTATGTGCGATGAATATGTGACTGGAAAAATTACTGTTTTACTCAAATTTCGAAATTGATAAGAGGACATTTTTAGGTGATAAATCAGGTGATCATAGTGGCCATTTCATTGCTTCTCTTTCATCTGCCAGGATTATTCACGAAACAAAAGTTTATCTCATTTCAGTAAAATTCTCATCCAAAATTCTTATTTCGAATATTCAGTGGACCGAATCTTATTTTGTGAAAGGACAAAGTTTCAAAGTAATGAAGAACTTGAACACGACAACGTTATACTTTCTTTCATATAAAAATGGCACCCATACATTCATGAATTGAAACCAAAATCAAATAATGTGTTCCGAAATGATGAGCTCAAAATCATCAAAACGAATGTCACTACTATATCTGAATTATATAGTGAACTGAAAGTTCCAATTCCAATTTGACAAAGATTCAATTTCGTATATAAAATTTTCTGTATGTATTGTTCAACAACATATATAGAACAAACATCTAGCCCTCTGAGTATTCACATTACTTTGTATAAGAGTGGCTGCAAACGAAATATTGATTATTGTACGTTAATAAAACATGGTAATTCGGAGGATTATCGAATGCATTCCGAAAACTCACACATTTCAGATAGAGAAATTATTACAACTGAAAAATACTTTTAGAAACGATACATATCAATCACAAAGAACAATCAATGATGAAATAACTGACATACCTACTGAAATAAAGATAATGAAAGATCAAGTAGTATTCAGACATTGTCAGCTAAATTTTGATAACTTTTGTTATTTTATGTTTTTTCTATCAAGTTTTTGAGCCACTCAATTTTGTTTTTTTCATAAACTCTTCTCTATACTAACAGGACATCAAACAAAATTTGCAATTTGTGGAATTCATTCCAAAAAATATATTGCACATACTTTCCTTATGACTGAAATTGGAATCAATTTCAAAATGTATTAGACAGGTTTTTTCTTTGATGTCAATACGTATATCGTCTAATTGTCAAAACTTCCTGTGTATATAAAATTTGACGTATTTTCTTTACTAATATTCTAAGTCCAGCTGAGTATTCCATGTATTTTTGAATATATTACATTTGTTAAAATTTAACATTATCTTCATTGAACACTGAACTTTTCGAGGTTGCATGTATTATAATCAATATTTTCCTCAAATACCCAACCGCTTAGTAAAGCGAGAGTCATGTTCATATTTTTGTTTTGTATGTTACCATGAGTTAACAAATGAGAACTGAATCGTTATAGTTACTTACGATCATGAAGAAGTAGAGTGTAGATACAATAGAAAGACTAGTACTCAAATATATAGGGTGAAATATCCATCTCAAACTTTTAATTGACATGTCAAATAATCTGTAAAAAATTCAAACTTTTGAGGTTAAATATTCGAACACATGAATATAGAAAACCAAAACCAATCATGATGTTACATTTCATTCAACAAAGTTGAATATGTAGAAATTATGTACTTCTAGCTTGATGTTTCATATTTTTGAAATTTTTGAATCATCTTCCTTGAAAATACCGATTTTTTTCGATGTTAAAGAGTTCTCCACTATCACTAGTGTTGTAAACTCATTACTCACAACTCATTATATTATTATATTAACATATGAACACTTTCATTGACTACTGTGGTATGGCTGAGCTGATTGCAATAATCACTTTTTATACTGATAGTCGATGCGTTCATCAATTGTGGTAAAAAACGTCACACAACATTATAACTGTCAGTTGAAAAAACTGAAATTGTAAACAAGTAGAGTTGCTATATTTATGAACATGAATCAATTGAATTCAAACCTATGAAATTATAAGATCAAACGAACTTACCTGGGTGAAGTTTGATATCAATTATATGAGGGCCTCGTCGAAATAAATAAGAGTAATTGTAGTACCCTCGCTTGCGTACAGAACACACATTTTTAAAGCTAGACGGCAAAAGCTATCCTTTCCCATCTCCGGAAACACCGATTCATGCCCAGTCCGACTCATTCTTCTTCAAAGAATGGTTTTTTGTTGCATCTCAGGCGGTATTAGAAATGGGTCTTCTGGGTGGGTTCTTCTTATTTTGACGAGGCCCTCATATAATCAAGATCAAACTTGACTCAGGTGAGTTCGTTTGATCTTATAATTATATTTCAGCCTCGTCTCCTAAATAAGAGTTATTGTAGATGTTGAAAGCACGATGCAACATACAACTTTCATTATCAAATGACAATTAGTGATGAAAGTTAACCCGACAAGGAATATTTCTACACTACATTATGAATAAAATATAAAGCACTTCTTTTTAGAATTGCCTTTATCCATCTGCTGATGGTAAGGCTTTTTGTATGTGATAAAGAGGTGGTCCGATGAGGTACTGCGTAATTCCTTCGTCTTCGCTGAATATTCCGATAGGGTACTTGATGCGCATACTCTCGGGTGATATTGTAAATCTCTATGTTAGCTGAGGTTTGCACACGCTGACCTGTGGCAAGGGCTAGTACCGCCAGTTTGTGGGTTAGCATTTCCAGGCTGAATTCTCCCGAAGACGTGTTTTTAACATAGTTCAAGACTATAGCCGGGTCCCAGGTGATATTATGTCTGGGTGTGCTTGGTCGTAGACTGAAAACGCCCCTGAAAAATCTCTCAACCCTAAAATCATGTACTATAATCATGACTTCAATCCAGCATTGAACTGTTTCATTGTTGAATCATTTGAGGATGTCAAACAAATATCCAAAGTTTTTTGAGACGTTTCCTAGCTCTGACGTTTGCAAGATAAGAATCCTGCAACCAGGGAAATTTTTTCTTCCACAGTGGATAGGGATTGCTGTTGAGAGAGAAAAGAAGGGTGTTATTTGGTTCAAAATAAACTGGCTCACTAATTAATAATGAGATGAAAATGGGGTACCATAATTGAGAATTCCATTTGAGAACCACAACTATACCCTCAGCTTTGTCTTCAATGATTTTCTGAAAATTTTTCAATATCATACAGAAAGATGGAAATGCATAGAAAAGGAGATTGCTACAATTCAACGTGAAGGCATCTACGGCCCAACATTCAGGGTATCTCAACCATGATACAAATTTTTTACATTTCTTATTATGTCTGATGGCAAATAGGTCTATTTCCGGTTGGCCCATGCTGAGTGTTATCTTTTGAAATGCCTCACTATCAATTTCCTATTCCGTTTTATTTCCTAGCTTACGGGATTTTTCGTCCGCTTCAAGGTTATCCTGTGATCTAATATACGATGCAAAAATAAAAAGGTTTTTCCCCATGCATCACTGCCATTTTTCTCGGGTGAGAAAATTCAACTGTTCGTGTTGAACATTTCCTCTCCGATTGATGCATGCTACCGCCGTGGTGTTGTCAATGCGACATGAAACTTCTACATTGGACAAATCAAAGTCCATGGACTCTTTCGCCTTCGCAAAATATTCCCCAACTCGTAGTTGAGGAGATTTATCCCACCATTGAAAACCGTTATTCAGCTTTTGGGTTATTACCATACTAAAGCTGTAGCTACCCCTACATTTTTTCAAAGCATGGAATTTTTCTCTCCCGAAAACTCTCGTATATAACCACGATTATCGTGTAGCCGGATATGCAGTAGTCAAGTGGCCAATGAATTTCGTAAAATCTCTGATTTGAAATCTGCTTCGGGTTCGGAATTCATTCATTAGACGGACTAATTTTGCCCTATTTTCCATGGGGAGTGATGTAGACATGTTCACTGAATTGTAATTTAAACCGAGATATTTACACTCCTGTTGTGGATGTATTTGACTCTTGGAGTAATTCATTATACAGCCAAGTTATTCTAAAAACTGAATGGTCACCGACGCATTTTTATGACATTTTTCGAAACAATCTCTCATCAAAAAAAATTATCTCAATATACTACTGAAATCCATCTCTCCTCCCTAAGGAAACTAGTAACCAGTTCGGTCAATTTTGTGAAGACCAGTGGTCCGCACAACTGAGGCAAAACAGTAAGCAGTTGTATTGATATATAGTGCCATTGATTCTGAACCTCAAATATTTTTTATGGTAGTGATGTATTGGGACAAGGTGGTATGCATCTTTCAAATCCACAGTTGCCATGAACCATCCTAATCTGATGAGTCTGGTAACCATTTTATGATCTTCTATTCTGAAATGATCAGTTAGAATGAACTCATTCAAGTATTTGAGGTTTGGAATCAACCGTTGAGAACTATCTGGTTTTGGTATTACAAATATATTCGAAATATATTGGTCTCTGGAAGGAAAAGCTCCACTAACAGCACCACTTACCAGCAATTTTTGTAAAGCAATATTAATATTTGTTGCTTCAGCTCCTGATCATTTGAGCTCTTTTGGAGTGAACACTAGAATGAGTAATGTAATAAATAGCAACTTTAGGCCCTCTAACCAAGAAAGCACGTTCTTATCTGAAGTTGTACATCGCCAGATAACCACAAAATCTTTCGACCTGCCTGCTAATTTACTAACCTCACTCACTGCTGGTATCTGTCTGTCTTCGCCCTCTGATCTGTTCTCTGAAATCTTATCTATTATCTATCCTTGAGTAACTCGTGGCTGCTGATTTTTGCGTCCACCCCGACAACCTCTCTGAAATTGCCTGGGTGGACTGCACCTTCTTAACCTTCAAGTCTTGGCTGCACCTTTCTAGGCGTTCAGAAGCTTTCACTCTTTCTTCCAGACTTTTCCCGAAGAGACAGCCATCTATTGGAGCACCACTCAGCGTTTCCTTCAGGTTTTTGTTCGAGTTGAATGAAGACAATTCTCCTCGCGATACTGTCTCTTGCTTATGAAGATCTGCGAGAAGTCGAGAGGCATCGCTCAGGGCCTGAATGAATCTGCTATCCCCTCTTCTTTTTCAGCATGGATGTTAAGACTCCGCCTATTCCAGCAAAGCTTGCACCGATTTGATTTTGTAGGCCGAGCATCTCGGCGAGCCACAGATTCAGATAAGACTTGGGGTTCAGTGTTTTCCTGTCCTCTCACTGGGACATGCTCCATCAAACTCTTACTAGAGTATATTCATTGCCTTGTTAATTGTTAATTGTTATCATAAAACAATATATCAATGCTATCACAAGCATTCACGAACCTACCATGGGGTTCAGTGTTTTCCTGTTCTCTCACCGGGACATGTTCCATCAGAGAATGGTGATAAAAAATATATTGTCTCCTTACATTAAATCAATTATGATGTGAAAAGATTTGAATCTATATCATGGAATTCCATTTATTCGGCTGTTTGACTTAGTACGATTTCATAATAGTAGGCACTACATTACCAGAAATATTATTGCATTGGAACGAAAACATTGTTGTCAAGGTTGTGATTTTATATATTTTATTATCATTTTTTCTCATCTGTTTGGTATAATTTCCGTACGCCACTGCAAGAGACAGATCAAGTCAGAAACGTCAGTCATTTCTTAGAATACAGTGCCTACTGTTTTGGAATTATAGTATATCAACAAACGTGTTAAACCACATTTAATGAATTTGAATTATCATGAAATCGATTGGAGCTATCGGAAGCTTCAATTTCGGAAACTGTTCGAGTCCAAAACAGTTCTATGTTAGCTTCAACAATTCCATGGATCAACAACACTTCAATTCGTCAATAAATGTGTGGTGATTTATATGATGGTTTTGACTATTCACTAGCACTTCGCAATTCTACACTTGAAAACAGTGCGTCTGGTCGCTTGCAAAAATCAAATTGCAGCACACACATGTCTGCATTGCTGAAGATTTTGGTGGATCTAACCTTCACATTTTTTAGAAAAATGGTCTTCCATATTTCGGGGGTGTACAGAAATTCCATTGATGACGATGCAGGTTGTCATTCTGAGTGAAACATTTTCAACGATTATCAGAATAATTTGAAATGTCTGAAACATTCGCATTACACTTGTTATAAGAGTCTAACCGCCATTTCATCCAAAAACAAAACTACAAGATTTCAAAGTTTGAATTCAAGGACGAAAGCATAGCATAGGTTATATATCGAGAGAAGCCCAAGGTTGTGTGACGTCATTCAAGGTCAAGTGGTGAGGGAAATTCGAGAATCAGCATTTGATGTAATGAAGAAAAAAGAATTGAAACTTTCAATGTTTTTACCACTTTCATTTGTAATTAACGTTACTGCAGCTCCGTCCTATAAGGACATTTTCAAACTTACACATCATACATTTATATTTACACATTTACAAAAATACACGAGTTCAATGTATAAGTTTGGAAATGTTTTTATAGGACGAAACTGCAGTAACATTAGTCACGAATAAAAGTGGTAAAAAACAATCCTCCTTTCTTCATTAAGATCTCCTACCACTCAGTAACGGCTACATTCAGCATTTGATAGGTTCATGCGAAATAGAATGAATGGAAATGAAACTTTTCAAAAAAATTTATAATTCAATCAGCAGACTACACCTGTTCTTTCAGAAATACCAATTCAAATTAACATTTCCAGAAAGCTAGTGGTGTTTGATGAATATTTTATAGTTTTTTATGATTGGTTTTGCTTTTGTTCCAGAATATTGAGAATAATCCATTATTTTCTAAATATTCCAAATACGCGTTTGAGAGTAAATTGGAGGTTTTGAAAGTCGGTTGAAGAAAGTTTATATTATGAGAGGTTCACTGGGAATATTATAAAGTCAAATTATCTCATTTTGATGATAAATATAAAAGTAATTCACTACTCATGAATTTGAAAATGTAACAATATGGAATCTCACCTTCTGATATTTCTATGTATCTTTACCAACTGAACCAGTTTCTCATATGTGATTCTTTGATATTCTCTTTCATCAATACCTTCCGTTGCCGTACTGGATATTTTTTTCATCAACCCATTCAGAAGATAGCATTGAATTTTGATATGTGTGAATACATAGATGAATTTATAACAAAAATGAGTAGTTCCGTAACCTATCAATAATAGCATAATGAATACTAGAATATCAATAATATTTATCCACTTCGGAAAATGCTTTTGACTCATTCGATGAAATGGCTGACAGATATCCGGAAACGGAAAAATGATAAGGCAAGCAATAGTATTTCCCATCATGAGCAGAATCATCTTGCGTTTAAGTATTTGGATCTCGTGAAATATTGTTTCATATGTCTCTTTCCCAGCAGTGTTCCATGGTAATCTATATTCTTCGATTCTATCAAGTATATCAGAAAGCTTCTTCCAGTTTTGCAAAAATATGTTGAGAACATTGCACAAAATCACCTGAAATAATAATTTTACTTGATTATTCCTAATTTCATCAAACTGAATATAGTGACATAAAAATCAGACAATGTTGTTCAAGGATGAAATAGTGTATATTCTGATTCATTTCACTCTGCAACCTTGATGTTAGCTATTGCTGATTTTTCTGAGAGATTGTGGTACTGGGTACTGAAGTTTCACATGAATCAGTTGAAATATCAACAAATGAGCTTTTATTTTACAACGTGCGATACAAAGCATGTTGAAAGGTAGGACTGATGTTGCTGTTTGTATATGTCTCGTTGACGTGAATGATTCTATATTCATATATTGATGAAACAGTTTTTTTTTTCACGCTGTGTACTCGGCTATAATATTAATGACAGCTTCATGAAAGCTGTCATAAATTATATAACTGATACTGTTTTGAATTGTGAATGTTTGTCCCATTGGCGGTATATATTTTTTAATATTGAATGTAAGTCACAAGATGGATTTGAAGCTTTATAACTTCTATTAATTCATCTGCGAGCGCTTTCGACAGCTGGTCGTACTATCATCATCTAGGTAGAGCCTAGTCATCCTGTTGTATGTCCTTTTATACGGTCCGAACGCCTCAATGCAGATACTCCAGGTACTTTAGGTAAATTTGCCTGTATTTGCCTGATTCCATCAGGTACTATTCTTTGTGTTGGATCTTCTGTAGGTTTACTGTTTCTAGGAGTGTGTATTGATTGGTTTAATATGTATATTGAATGTTAGGTCTTGTTGTATTTTGATTTGTACTTGTTCCTCGATAAGTGATTTATGACTGTTAAATTTATGGTTGTTTAAGTTTTCCCAAATGTTCATACGGTTTCCTTTGTTGACTTGTTTTATGAGTTTTATGTTCTCTGGTGGGGGGAAATTATGTTTTTTTTGTATGGCGTGTGTTGCGGGGTTTGATTTATATACTATTGGATTTATGTATGCCTTTTTGTGCTCATTGTACCTTTGGATCAGTTTTTTCTTGGTTTGGCCGATATAGAATTTGTTGCAGTCCGAGCATTGAATACTGTATATCCCGTTTCGGTTTTTGTCTTCTTCTTTTTCATAGTTGTTTATTTTCTGTGTTATCTTCGTGTTCGGCTTGTATGTGATGTTGATGTTCAGTGGTTTAAAGATGTTTGTTACTTTTTTGGTTTGGTGTCCTACGTACGTAAATGCTGTCCATCGTTGTGTTGTTTTGTCTGTTGGGGTGGCTTGATCCTTGTTCTGTATTTTTTGTTTGATTCTGTTTTCTAGTTTATCTATTGTCTTTTGGGTGTATCTGTTTTCGTTCGCTATTTGGTATATGACTTTCCGTTCTTTGTTTCGGGCTTCATTGCTGAGTGGTATCCTTAACATTCTATATATGGATGCTTTATAGGCAGCCATTTTTTGTGATGGTGGGTGGTTTGAACTTGCGGGTATGGTGGAGCTTGTTTGTGTAGGTTTCCTGTATATTGCCATTTGAAATTGTGTTTTGTTGTAGTTATATCCTATGGTGATGTCCAGGTAGTTAAGTTTTGAGTTGTGTTCTTCCTCAATGCTGAAACATAGTTTTCGATTTATTTCGTTAATTTCTTTTTTTATTTGTTCTATTTTTATTCCATTGTTTTGTGATATGTACAGTCCATCGTCAACGTATCTGAACCATTCTCCTTTTTCATCATGTGTTTTTATTATTGTTAAGATTTTCTCATCTATGGATTGCAGGTATATTTCGTCCCGGAGTTTGGTCTCTAAACAAGCATGCTTTTGGTGATTATCATTTTGCACCAGCCGATATACTTGCAGGCACATTCAATATGAATAATCAGTCAGAAATTTTGCCCCCACCGGAAAGAACTAATTTGCCCGAGTCCATCATTCAAGCGTCATCTTTGAATGAATCTCACGAATCTCAGAACAATGTTTTTTCAATATGTTTCTTCAATTTACAATGTTTATTTATTCATGAGTTCAATTTCTTTGTGTGTAATGACCACAATAACTAGCATTATAGAAAAACATGTTTTTTTATATGTACCTTTAATTTTTGATGGTTTTTCTTCAATTTGAATGTTAAGTTCTATGCCCTAGTACTGAATCCACTTTACTTAGCGTGCTGGGCAAAGTGGATGATAATAATAATATTTATTCTACTTTTGACATCTAGAATGTATAGGAATAGTCACTAATAAAATACAATAAGATAAAGTGGTTACAAAACGAAACAAAATACCACAAAACTGGGTTTCACAATAAGAGTGCATGAAAATACATTAAGCAAGCACAAGTTGATATCCAAAATTTTCTTTGAAATACTCATCTGGTGAGTAAAACCATTTCTCCAATAGGAAGTCATTTGAAGCTTTTTTGAAGCAAAATAATGTCTTTGTTATATATCCTAGGTCCAATACAATTAGGAGAATTTGAAGTAATATCGAGTCTCGCATATGGAACGTGAATATAATTTTTTTGCCTTGTGTTCAATGTATGATTGTTGGAATTTCCATAAAATTTGTCAAAATTCATAAATATATAGACGCATACTTCAAGAATATATCAGCTTGCTAGAGGTAAAATTTTATAAGAAGGGATAATATTTCTACATGAATGATCATAGGAAACTCCTGCCGTTAGTCTCAAAATTTTCTTTTGGCTAATGAAAACATCCCGTGCATGGATAGTATTACCCCACAGACACAACCCACACCTCAGTCGTGAATTTACTTGATAGTGATAGAAAGTTATGAACCGATATTGTTCCAGTACCTTTTTTTAATTCCTAAAAAGAAATGTAATGCTACCTATCTTTGACACTAACTGTTCACAATGAGATTTCCAGTTAAGAAATTCATCAACATATACACATGAACATTTCACGGTTTCTGGAGTACTGCCCTTCGGTTCATTATCAGATGTAAAAGTGAGTTTTTGCTTAAACGTTTTTTGCCGAGTATGGAACCTTACGATTCGTGTTTTCGACTGGTTGAAATACAGATCATGACCACTATAGTAGGCAATTAACTTTTCCATATATACAATGCATTTTTCTTCGAGACGGTCATCATCAAAATCTGATAGTATTAACGTAAAATCGTCAGCGTATGCTGTGTACATTTCATTCCCTAAAACATTCCCAAACTACTACAAAATATATACTGACGGATCAAACACCGAGTATGGGGTGAGCTGTGCATTCCTTGTAGATGGACACTTCCATAGCTGGTCGATGCACTCAACAACTAGCGTTTACACAGCAGAATTATACGCTATATACCATTTTTTATTATGTGAATTTGCACTAAACGAAACTCACTTCCTAATTTGTACCGACTCATTGAGTTCCATAAGATCATTTCAAAATAAATTTACTCTCGACCCCCTTGTAAGGATTATTCTGGCCAGAATTCATATTATGAAGGAAAGCGGTAGAACTGTCAGCTTCATGTGGGTGCCTAGTCACTGTGGCATAAAGAACAACGAGGATGTGGATAAGGCAGCTGAAATGATTGCTAACTCCAACGAACGTGAAGATGTTCCACTCTACTTAGAAGATCTGAAGAATTTTAATAAAACCAAAGAAATATCTGACTGGCAGATTCTTTGGAATGAAACTGATGCGAAACTGAAATGCTTGAAACCAAGTGTGAATAAGCGAATCTCACCACTGAAATGGACCAGGAAAGAACAAGTTGTTCTTACGCGTCTGCGAATCGGCTATACAAAAATAACACACCTTCACTTGCTCCTAGGAGAACAACAACCTCTATGTACTACATGCCAAACAGTACTAACGGTACAACATATACTTGAAAGAAGAAACCAGGAGACAACATAATATAACTAAAGCAATGAAAGAAATGTGATGATAGACGAACGTTGAGCAACATGATGGCATTTTTGAAAGCCGCAAATATAATAGATGAAATTTGAAAAACAAACAACAAGTCCGCTGCTAATAACCTAGTAGTTGATGCCACAAAAAAAAAAAACATTTTCTATATCATTAACGTAGAGAAGGGAGGGGATAAGACCTGAAATTGATCCCTGCGGCACTATCATATTGAGTTTGTTTTATCTGAATTTTTTGTTATTATCCCATCATTACATTTATGTTTTATGGTCGCATACTGAGTTCTATTCTGTACAAAACTTGAAATCCATTGAAGTGCAACATCCCTGACTCCATATGTCTCTAATTTCAATAATAATTTATTATGATTGACACACTTGAAAGCCCTACTGAGGTCGCAAAAAACCCCAACAGGGCTCTCGTGTGCCTCAATTAGGTTTACAATTTTTTCATAAAAATCCAGACTGGCTGTTATCGTCGACCTATTCTTCTCGAAACAATGTTGTTTATCATTCAGAATTGAGAATTTGTCAATGAATTTCATGAACCGATCTAAATAAGCATATTCAAATACTTTTTGAAAACTACATGGGATTGTGACAGATCCGTAATTTTCAGGAGAATTAACGTTACCCTTTTCGGAAATTGGCATAATTTCTCCGATTTTGATACTCTCTGGAAAAGTTCCTGAAGTGAATGAATAATTCATCAAATATGTAACAGGTTTTATTATACATGATAAGACCTTTTTAAGAATAAAAATTGGCACATCTTCACAGCCTGAAGAATACTTATTTTTCATTCTCCTTAACAATAAGTTCAGTAATTCTGGTTCACAAAACAGACTTAGATATAAAATACTTGAATTAATATTCAATGAACTTTGAGCTGTATATACCTTTGAGTAAGGTATTTGACCAATCAAATTTTTTGTTGAATCCATAAAGAAGTCATTAAAAATTGAAGCAACCTCCTCTGGGTGTTCTACTACTACTCTACCTTCAATATTTAATGTAACATTAGTAGATTTCTTCTGTTTATTGTTTAATTCAGAAATTACTTGCCAACTTGCTTTCGACTGATTTTCAGAGTTAACAATTTTTTTATAGTAATATTTTTTGTTTTTTTTACTAATTCATTATGTTCTCTCTTTTTTTGGTTGTGAATAGGGATATTTTCAGCACAGTTCTTTTGTAGGACGACAAGGTCTTTCAATTTTTGACTAGATATTTTCACTTCCTCGGTAACCCAATTCTTGGAGAGACATTTATTACTTTTATGTTCAGTTATGGGAAAATTCAAATCGAAATGATATGAAAATATAGTGTAGAAATGTTCAAAACTAGCATTAAATTTTGAAATTTTGCGAAGGTCTTTCCAATCCTCTTTCATTAATGCCTTTTTAAAATTACCAGTTTTGTTCGCTAAAGCGTCTTCTCGTATCTGAATAATTTATTTTATTTTTTGTGTTTTGGAGAAAGTCAAAAAGTACAGTTCTGTGGTCTGAGTATACATTGTCTATTACACAACATGTTCCACAATTCACATCTGAAAATATTTGATCGATTGAGGTAGAGGAAGTGTCTGTGACACGTGTAGGCCACGCTACCTTTGGTGCAAGGTTATATGACGACAAAATTAATGACAAATTGTTGAAGTTCGTATTTTTAAATCTATCAAAATTAAAATCTCCACATAAAAGGAAATTGTAATTTGGTTTATATGAAAAATCCAACACATCTGATATTTTTTGTGAAGAATATGTTTTCGTCTGCTGAAGGTGACCTATAGCAGTTCAAGATACAAAAAGTTGTTCCGCCACATTTATAGATACATGCACTTATTTCAAAATGTTGCTCTAGACAAAAATTTGACAAGTCAATACTATCAATTACTAAATCTGAACGAGCCCAAATTCCTACACCTCCACATCGTAACGCAGATCTATACAATAAGAACTGACAAGTTTGAACCCAGTAATATAAACATCATTCACAACATTCTGTTTAATGCCTATATCTACTGAGCAAAGAAATTTTATAGTTTCAAGATCATTAATATGAGTCAGTATATGACTGATTTTGTCATTATTTATAGTGTTGATATATTATTCAACAGTAGATCAGGTTTAAACGTTACCGTACCACTTGTTCCCGCTCCTTCCTCTGAAAATATCGACTAATGCACACTCCATAGGGCCAAACATCAGTCAAAATTTTAATTATTGTTTGACCACCAGCGACAATTTTGGGAACTAACTGTTCCGGTCGACGTGAAAGTTGCCTCGACATCATCTTCTCTCACCTTGAAACTAAAATGAAAATCCAACTCGAATATCGAGATCTCTTTTTTTGAGAGTCTGTAAGATTCTGGCTTATGGGGATGGAATTTATTTTTGTGCAACAATCTTCTCATAGTTTTTCTGCCAACCCCTGTCACTTCACTAATACTCCTAATATTAGTTTCTTCGTTTTCAACAACGCTCAATAAAACATTGAGTTTTTTTTCTTCATTATACTTTATTGGATTTTGTTGTTTCTTGAAACGATTGTCCACAGACAGTTTTCAATATATTTCCCACGGTACTAAAGTGAGCATTTCTTCCTGGATGCCAGTGATTGAAAATACAAACAACATCTCGATATGGCACATTCTCACTACATGAAAGAACGATTGCCACTTTGTCTTGTGTAGATAACACTGTACATGAAACTTATTTGTGAATTATGAATGTACGAAAATCTGTACACAAAACAACTCTATTTATTGAACGCAATAATTTGACTTCAACCAAAACTAACAAATTCGTGTATTTAGAGATACCGCAATTGATAGAATATGTGTTCTTTATGAGTTAGCGAAATTAGCAGAAACCGATGAACTTCAGCATTCATATTTTAGAGTTCGATACTTGGAAGGCAATGATATTTTAGAGGAATTCAATCGACATGATAAAAATTATCTCTACTCAAGAGGAAAACGATCTAGAACCTGAAAAGTTGCTTAGACAAGAAGTTGACAATTCTTCAATTCATGGTAGGATAAATATGAGCAATATCGAGCAGTTTCAATACTTAATATCCTCTTTATCTGGAGAACCATTAACGCTATTGAAAAATCTCCCAATCACAGATAATAATTACCTATCGCTTATGCAAACCTTCAGAAACGCTACCAAAATGATAGACTTCTAGCTACCCACTATTGGGACGAAGTGAATAACGCTCCCAAACCCACTTCAGAATCTTCAAAACACCTCAGACAGTTATTAGATATCAAAATGAATGTTCTTTCTGTCAATCAGATCATAGTATTTATAAGTGTCCAGCTTTCTTAGCAAAATCTCCTCAAAAAAAATTTAAAATAGTTAACGAGCGTAAATGGTGTACAAACTGTCTGGGATCTCATATATCAAAAAAGTGTAGTTCATCATCCTGCTGCAGGGTATCCCAGAATAGACATCATACTTATCTGCATTTCCGTAGCGATTCGAGTTCCACCTCCTCGATAACCGCCAACAATTCCTCCAATTCCGCAGTAACTCCCAATGCTCAGAGTTCCTCTGATATGCTAGAGACACCTCTTACTCATTTATCTACTATCACATCCGCCCATTTTAGTGCAAATGACGCATCTGTCACAGTTTTATTATCCACAGCCCGAATACACGTGAGAGATATTCGGGAATGTTTTCAACCAACTCGAGTTCTTCTGGACAGTGCGAGTCAAGCAAATTTCATCACTGAAAAATGTGCCCATAAGCTCGGACTACCTCGAACTAAATCTGTCCTTTGCATCAATGGTATAGGACATACTGCCTCCAATGCATCTTCAATGATTACTTGTCATTTGAAACCTCAAAATGAGCCTGAACCTCTTTTCACAGTAGATGTCGCTGTTCTCCCAAATATTTGTGCAAACATGCCGAGTGTCACTGTCAATAGTGATGAGTGGTCCCATCTATCCAACCTCAAACTCGCAGATCCTCAGTTCAATATCTCAGCTCCAATCGATATGCTTCTTGGTGCAGATATATTTCCATATCTCCTACAAGGAGGTAAACAATTTGGTCCAAACTCCAATACCCCTGTTGCTCTTGATACTTCCTTTGGATGGATCATTATGGGAAAAGTCTCTTCCCCTACTTCACCTCACATCTGTTGTTATGTGATACCTAGCTTGATCACACTATGAAACGCTTTTGGGAGTTAGAAGAGGTCCCTAGGATGAATACTCTTTCTCCTGATGATTTATTGTGTGACAAGATCTTCAAAGAAACACATTTCCGCCTTCTCTCCGCCTTCCCTTGTTGTCTCTCTTCCTTTTCGTGAAGGAGAACTTTTTTTTGGGAACACTCGATCTATTGCTCTCAAACTCTTCTACACACTCGGAAATCGTTTGAATATATATGCTCCTCTTTATCAACAATACGCCGATTTCATGAAAGAATATCTTTTATGTAACCACATGGAAATTGTTGACATACCCTCCTCTTTTAACAATATGTATTACATTCCACATTTAGCTGTATCTAATCCCAATAGTACTACCACAAAACTTCGCGTCGTTTTCGATGCTTCGTGTAAATCACGCCAAAGTTTCCCTCTCAATCACACTATTCTCACACGGGAGAAACTTCAGAGGGATCTCATCAGTATTCCCCTCAACTTTCGACTCCACAAATATGTGTTCACCTCAGACGTGAAAACGATGTACAGACAAATTTCAATTGAGGAATCTCACCGCGATTACCAGAGGATACTGTGGAGATTTTCGCCTCAGGATGCAGTGCAAGATTTTAGACTTTCAACTGTAACATATGGATTATCTTCGAGTCCATATCCTGCAATCAAGTGTTTGTTACAGCTAGCTGAAGATGAATCTGGTTTTCCAGATGCGTCTCGTGTTATTCGCAATGATGTTTATCTTGATGATATAGTCACAGGAAGTAACACATTGGAGGGTGCAATGCAACTTCAATCTGATCTGATTACTCTCCTTGAGAAAGGTGGCTTCTTTTTGAGGAAATGGTCTTCAAATCACCCTGCTCTCCTTGCAAATTTTCCGCAAAATGTATTTTCTTTTGATACACAAGATTCCGTTGTTAAAATCCTTGGTCTGAAATGGTTACCCTCTCAAGATAATTACTCTTATTCCATATCAGCTACAAACAATGCATGCACAAAAAAAGGTATGCTCTCTGAAATTGCTAGAATATTTGATCCGATTGGATTTCTTTCTCCTATAACATTTACTGCAAAGCATCTCATCCAACATCTATGGTGTCTCGGTTTGGATTGGGACCAATCTCCTCCTCCAGACATTATCGACGAATGGATTCTGTATAAATCCGAGTTAGCCTTACTTTCTGATATCAAAATTCCTAGACTGATATTCTCCTCAGACTATTCATCATGCGAAATCCATGGTTTCGCGGATAGTTCTGAGAAAGGAATGGCAGCTGTAGTATATCTGCGGTTTCAAACATCTCACAATACATTCAGGACGTAACTGGCGTAGAGATTTTCCGTCTCACAATGGGGATTAACAGATTTCAATTTATGTTGAGAGCACTTTGCTTTGACGATTTTTATAATGGAGAAGAGCGAAGGAAGTTTGATGAACTAGCTCCTATTAGGAAATTTTTTAATAGGTTTCGTTGAGAGAATCAAAGGCAATTATGCGGTGAGTGAGTTTGTCGCAACTGATGAAATGTTCAAGTCATTTCGCGGCAGATATGGATTTCGGCAATATATACCAAATAAACCGACGAATTATGGAATAAAAATATTAGCACTTGTTGATTCCAAGTTATATCACACATATAATCTAGAGGTGTATGTTGGGACTCAACCAGACAGGCCCTATAAAATGAAAAATAGCACTTCTGCTGTCGTACAAAGGTTAATTATACAAATTTCTGGAACTGGAAGAAATGTAACCTGCGATATATGGTTCACATCAATTCTTCTTGCCTCTAGATTTATTAGAAAAGCACAAACTAACCTTAACAGGCACAATTCGAAAAAATAAAAGGGAAGTTCCAGAAATTCTCACTGCAAAAATAAAAGAGTGTAAAGTTGATTCGAGCATTTTTGGTTTCACAAAAGATATAACTTTGGTGTACTACAAGTCCAAGCAAAACAAAACTCCTAGTTACATTATTGTACACAATGCATGACACTGCTGAGACTGAACCAGACAGTGGAGATGCTTGCAAGCCAAACATGATAACATTTTACAAGGGCGGTGTAGATATTGTTGATGTGCTGAAAGGTACTCATTCTGTGTCACGAAAAAGTTGCTGATCGCCTCTCACATTATTTTTTACTTCGCTCAACATATCTGGAAAAAATAGCCATATCGTTACTGACAAAAATAACGATACCCATACAACAATGATTTTGAAATCATCAGCCTTAAGTTCGATTACACATTAAATTGCAGAGAAATGGTTATGTTGTCAATAACGATGAGAAATCTCATTAAAGAAATATTAGGCGCTTCAGAAGAGCCTGCTGTGACTAGCCAGTACAGTGTTTCAGGAGGTGTTACTTTTGCTCGTCCAGAAAGAATAGAAAAACCAAGACTGCTTGCGTACAGTGCCAGAAGTACATAATATGTCGAGAACATACATATCAGTTTTGTCCAGAGTGTTACAAAAGTCAGCAATGAAGCTCAAAAAAATATCAACATATGTCATATTATTGTAATTTTGTAGCATGACACCGTTTGCCCTATTCTACGAGACGCCTATGACTCTCCCTGGTTGCCAGCAGGAAGCTTGGAACAAGTATTTTTGACAGCGAGTATGAATGCTGTCTCTGTTTTGGAGAGTGCCGCCCTTATTAGTAGACAGTAACCCCATAAGTAGTGTAGAGGATAGCGAGTCTTGTTATATACTAACTTTGATTCAATAAATTGTGTATTTTCGGTAACCTAGTGTTTTACCCACGAAACCCTTAAGGCAATAATAGCCTTATAACTGGCGCCCATACGAGTGGCTATCGAAAATCATGAAATAAAACTGTTGATGAAAAGTTTTCGTGTCGTTTGTTGGTATAAACGAGAGTAGTGCGCCCGAAAGTTTTCCGAACTGTGCTTCTACAAGTAGAAGTGAACTGTCTCCAGTGTGAATAGGCTAGCTTCTACAAAAGTAGGACTGGATCTGTTTCTCGCTCCATAGTGCATGAAAAGATTGAAAAGCTTCAACAAGTGTAGGACTGCCTGGATCTACTTTTCGCTCCGCCGCGTAGGAATTTGCTGGATTTACTTTTTGCTCCGCCACGTCTTCAAAAGAATCGCAAGTATTCTGAAATTTGAAAGTGTTCTGCACAAACTGTGAGTACTTTTCTCTGTTATCACGGCTGATCAAAGGCATACGTACTTTCTCCGTTCCGCCGTTCATAATTGAAAGAGAGACGGATTCGAAAATGTCTGACACACTTTCGAATGAACAATTCCAAGAATTCCAAAGTGCTCGAGTAAATTTAGCGGTGATAAAAATGCTGATGTGAACGCGTTTTTAGATGCAGTAGAAGTCTAAAAGGACTGTGTTAATATTTCGGATGTAAATGCATTGAAGGGTTTACCGATGCTTCTCGAAGGTTTCGCTGCAACATGGTACCAAGGTGTGAAATCCACTGTGACTGATTGGAAAGAAGCTACAAAGTTGTTGAAAACAACATTTGGACCAAATAAACCTCCGTATCGTGTATATCGTGAACTTTTCGCCTACGAACAAGATTCAAGAAGAAAAACTGAAGTGTTTATTTGCAAAGCCCGATCAATACTTGCTCAACTACCTAGTGACACTCTTGCCCAAGAGGTTCAACTAGATATGGTGTATGGATTACTCCATAGGAGAATTCGCGAGAAAGTTCCTCGTGATGAGGTTAGCTCTTTCGAAGAATTGCTCACATAGTCACGACTAGCAGAAGAAACTTTTGATTCAACGCCCGAAACGAAACTTTCTGAGGATGGACATTCAAATAATTAGAAACGTTGCTCATATTGTCACAATCCTGGTCATATTAGGGAGGACTGTTGCAAATTAGCTAAAGCCCAATATAAAGGTTGTAGTTCGGTGTCTAATGTCACGAACACGGGTCCAGCTACGAAAACTGCGAATGACACCACTCAGAATAATCCTCTACCTAGCCCCAGTACCTCTAATAATTTTTCATGTTATGGATGCGGAAATCCCGGTTACATTCGAACTAATTGTCCTAAATGCTGTTCAAAATTACAGAAAACAACTGTGTCATTACCACTCAGAATAATCCTCTACCTAGCCCCAGTACCTCTAATAATTTTTCATGTTATGGATGCGGAAATCCCGATTACATTCGAACTAATTGTCCTACATGCTGTTCAAAATTACAGAAAACAACTGTGTCATCGTCTGCCGAATTTTTGTGTAGTAAATTCAATAACAACGATACGAATGTAATTAGGCCCCTGGTCCCAATCCAAATAATGCACCACAACGGGTTTGCTTTTTTGGATACTGGCTCAAAGTCTAGCATAGCTGGACATATGTTCTCGAAGCTACTTCTCAACGACAATGTTCCTTTTAGAGAGGACAATCTTATTATGACTCTAGCAGATGGAATACAGCGTGACGTCATCGTACGAATTTTTGAAACTAAAGTTACTTTAATGAATAAAACGGTTCCTATTGAGCTTATCTCGCATTCTGAATTTGAAAATAGCAGAACTCTTCTGGGCGTAGACTTCATAAGAGCTATCAATGTGATATTAGACTACGCAGGTAGCTATAGCTGCCTCCGTGGTGATTTTGATAGTTTTNGCGTAGACTTCATAAGAGCTATCAATGTGATATTAGACATACCAAATAATATGTTTTTCTTCGGAGATGGAGACCAGAGAATGTATCCGTTCTCTAGCGAGCCCAGTACTGATTCTGAATGCGTAGTAAATACAGTACACTTTGAAGCTGTTGAATTAAGGGAAAACGAAGGAGCGTCGCTGTCCATACAAGAACGCGAAAAACTTAATAATTCAATATTTGACAATAGACAAATTTTCGAAGAAAATGGTGAGCCTACACCCTACGTAGAGCACACAAACACGTGCTGATGATGTTCCTGTTGCTATGCCGCCGTACCGCATGTCTGAGCCTAAGAAACAAATCCTACGACAAGAGTTGGACAAACTCCTGGACAATGGTACCATTGAAGAATGTGAATCTCCCTACGCTGCTCCTGTATTCCTAGTCCCAAAAAAAGATGGTGGAGTTTGAATGACAATTGACTACAGAGGTTTGAATGCCATCACCCGTGCAGATCGCTATCCGCTGCCTAGGATCGACAATCTGTTGCATGCTGCTAAGAAAAGTTCTTTTATGTCTACGCTAGATCTGAGATCAGGATACCACCAAATTTCAGTACGACCATCGGATCGAGATAAGACTGCATTTGTAACGCCTTTCGGTACTTTTCGCTATACAAAAATGCCGTTTGGGATGAGAAATTCTCCGGCAACATTCCAAAGAATGATGGATCGATTTAAATCAGGACTACCAGACATTCTCCTTGTGGTTTATCTAGATGACCTTATCGTTATCTCAGCAAGCTTCTATGAACACATAGACGACCTGAGTAAAGTCTTCTCTCCAGACTGTTGTTATTTAAGCTACACCTGAATAGAGATAAATGTACCTTCTCTTGCCAATGTCAAGCAACTACTTACCTTTCTGCAAACCACCTCATGGTTCAGGTGGTTCATTGAGAATTTCGCTGACATAGCCAAACCTCTCACCAACTTGACAAAGAAGAAGGCTAAGTGGAAGTGGGAAGATGAACAGACTGTGGCTTTTGAACAACTCAAGCACAAATTGAGCTGCGCACCTATCTTACGACAGGCCGATCCTTGCCTACCCTACATATTACGTACGGATGCTTCGAGTTACGCTCTGGGGGCATGTCTCCTTCAGGGGGAGGACGCGGATGAGAGACCAATAGAGTACGCCAGCCGCCTTCTCACCACCGCCGAACGGAATTATACGACTTCTAAAAGAGAATCTTTGGCCGTTGTCTGGGCAGTCGGAAAATTCCGTGGTTACGTAGAGGGAGCCACTATTACTATACAGACTGACCATCAACCCCTCCGATGGTTGATGACGCTCAAGTCACCAAGTGGGAGACTAGCCCGTTGGTCTCTAGTTTTGCAGGCCTATGACCTGCGCATTGATTATATCACAGGAAAGTCTAATGTGATAGCGGATACGTTATCACGCCCCGCTTGCGAAGAAAACAATACAGAAGTGAACCTAGTCACAGTTGACCTACCTACACGGTCTCCACACTCTATTAGGCAAGAGCAATGCCAAGACCCCAAATTATAGTTTGTCTAGAAAATAACCCCCGCGAAGTGGACTTCAAGAAATGGTCTGAACGCGGCTTCTTAATGAACAAAGGAGTCCTCTATAAATATACCCGATGAAGAAGAACCCCAGATGGTCGCACCCACCACTGATGTACCACGCATATTGAAGGAGTTCCACGATGCAGAATCTTCAGGACACTACGGAGTTGACAGAACTCTTCGGCGTATCGCTAGCCGATATTATTGGCGTACTATGCGACGAGACGTGACCGAGCATGTAAGTAAGTGTATTGAATGCCAACGCTACAAGGCCCTGAACCTAAAACCCGCTGGCCTGTTGCAAACCCCAATCCAATCTCAGAGATTCGAGGTACTCTCCGTCGACCTCTTTGGACCATTACCAGAAGCCCCTACTGGTGAGAAATGGGTTATGGTGGTAGAAGACACTGCCAGCAGATGGATGGAACTACTACCTTTGAAGATAGCCTCTGCTGAAGCCTGTGCTCGCCTTCTCATTGATGAAATTATCCTACGCTATGGACTACCCAGGCGTGTCATTAGTGATAACGGCCCCCAATTCGTAAGCGCTGTGATGCAGCAAGTAGCTCATGTCCTTGGATTCCAACAGTCACTTATCCCTGTGTATCACCCGGAAGCAAACCCTATCGAGCGAAAGAACCGTGACTTGCAAAACCCAGCTAGCTATACTAACTTCCAGTGACCATACCTCGTGGAAGGATAAAATCCCGGCAGTGCGGTTCGCTATGAACACGTCATTTTGTGAATCTACTAAATTTACACCCGCATTCCTGACCTTCGGTCGTGAACTACGCGCTCCTGATGATGTATACAGAGACTTACGCGCGATTCTAGACTGTGATACCTTCGCTACTCAGATTAAACCGTATCTTGAAACTCTCTGTGAAATTTTAGGTGAAGCCCGCGAAAATCACGAACTCTCGCAAGACAGACGTGCAAAGTACAGTAACGAGCACCGGCGCTCTGTGAATTTCAGTGTCGGCGACAAAGTTCTCGTGGACGCTCTTTCTTTGAGTAAGGCTAAAGACTCGTACACCGCAAAGTTTGCGCCTAAGTGGGATGGACCTTATAAAATTACCCAAGTTGTCTCCCCCACTTCCTATGTTGTGGCATCGGTGGACCGTCCAGATTTCTCTCTGGGCAAGTATCATTCTTCAGCCCTTACTCCCTACAACAGCCAAGAGACACGCTCCGATTCGCCCACTCCGTACCCGAGGCAGACTCCCAGGAACGAATATTCTTTCCCCAGAAGCTCCACCTCTACTCCCTGACGATTCTTCAGGACACTACGGAGTTGACAGAACTCTTCGGCGTATCGCTAGCCGATATTATTGGCGTACTATGCGACGAGACGTGACCGAGCATGTAAGTAAGTGTATTGAATGCCAACGCTACAAGGCCCTGAACCTAAAACCCGCTGGCCTGTTGCAAACCCCAATCCAATCTCAGAGATTCGAGGTACTCTCCGTCGACCTCTTTGGACCATTAACAGAAGCCTCTACTGGTGAGAAATGGGTTATGGTGGTAGAAGACACTACCAGCAGATGGATGGAACTACTACCTTTGAAGATAGCCTCTGCTGAAGCCTGTGCTCGCCTTCACATTGTTGAAATTATCCTACGCTATGGACTACCCAGGCGTGTCATTAGTGATAACGGCCCCCAATTCGCAAGCGCTGTGATGCAGCAAGTAGCTCATGTCCTTGGTTTCCAATAGTCACTTGAAAACTCAGCTAGCTATACTAACTTCCAGTGACCATACCTCGTGGGAGGATAAAATCCCGGCAGTGCGGTTCGCTATGAACACGTCGTTTTGTGAATCTACTAAATTTACACCCGCATTCCTGACTTTCGGTCGTGAACTACGCGCTC
This sequence comes from Leptinotarsa decemlineata, assembly GCF_000500325.1. Taxonomy (NCBI): domain Eukaryota; kingdom Metazoa; phylum Arthropoda; class Insecta; order Coleoptera; family Chrysomelidae; genus Leptinotarsa; species Leptinotarsa decemlineata. The sequence goes on along the minus strand of NW_019292151.1, from coordinate 49,033 downwards.
CTGATGATGTATACAGAGACTTACGCGCGATTCTAGACTGTGATACCTTCGCTACCCAGATTAAACCGTATCTTGAAACTCTCTGTGAAATTTTAGGTGAAGTCCGCGAAAATCACGAACTCTCGCAAAACAGACGTGCAAAGTACAGTAACGAGCACCGGCACTCTGTGAATTTCAGTGTCGGCGATAAACTTCTCGTGGACGCTCACTCTTTGAGTAAGGCTAAAGACTCGTACACCGCAAAGCGGGATGGACCTTATAAAATTATCCAAGTTGTTTCCCCCACTACCTATGTCGTGGCATCGGTGGACCTTCCAGATTTCCCTCTGGGCAAGTATCATTCTTCAGCCCTTACTCCCTACAACAGCCAAGAGGAACACGCTCCGGTTCGCCCACTCCATACCCGAGGCAGACCCCCAGGAACGAATATTCTTTCCTCAGAAGCTCCACCTCTACTCTCTGACGATTCCGAGACGAATGCTCCTAGTGCTGGATCCGACGACTTCGGCCCAGACCCTTGCCCACCAGAGGAGTCAGCAACAGATCCATCCACTGCGGATCCAATCACAAAACCAGTTCCCATGGATAGACCTAGACGAGCTGCACCCAAACCCAGTTGCCACTGCTGTACATAACCTCATTTGGCCTCACACCCGGGACGTTAGTGTGACGCCAAGGGGGAGGTTGTAGCATGACACCGTTTGCCCTATTCTACGAGACGCCTATGACCCTCCCTGATTGCCAACAGGAAGCTTGGAACAAGTATTTTTGACAGCGAATATGATTGCTGTCTCTGTTCTGGCGAGTGCCGCCCTTATTAGTAGACAGTAACCCCATAACTAGTGTAGAGGATAGCGAGTCTTGTTATATACTAACTTTGATTCAATAAATTGTGTATTTTCGGTAACCTAGTGTTTTACCCACGAAACCCTTAAGGCAATAATAATAGCCTTATAATTTGTCACTGCTTTAAATTCATAATCATCATAGTTTCACAAAGTATAAAATGTTTAGATTATTTTTTATCAATATTTGCCCCGTAATTCCGATTTTTCTCAAGATATAACATAACATTTCAAGTACATAGTTACTAATAGAAGCCTCTCTCTGAGTAGAGACAATAAATATTATTTTCGACATGCTATGTAGTGCCCTCAATTGATAAGCAAATATTATCCCATCAATGCTAATTGATAAAACTGAATCAGTCAACAATAAACACTACGGTGAGTGATAAACATAGGATAGGAGGCCTCTCGAGTAGCCTATTTCTATGAGACTAGATAACTTAATGCAGATGTATAATTTATGAGACAAATTGAAACATTCAAAATATTGATGATGAAACAATGCATTGAGTAGGTGATCAAATGAAGTTAACCACGAATACTTATACTCCTGTACATGTACACTTGTAACGTTTTCATAAACTACGAACCTGATCATAGGATTCTTAAATTTTAAGATTTTTACTCAGCATTTTTGTGTTATCGAAATTGATGTTAAGTACGTGTTGGAAGAGAGAAGACGTGGTGACTTTTCCCTTCACTGCTAGTTTGTGTTCATCTTTGCGAATGTTGATTCGTTTGTTGGTCTGGCCGATGTAAGTCCTGTCACAATCATGGCATGGTACTTCATTAAATGCCTTATGGTAATCGATCCAGGCCATAGAGAGATATTATTATTATTATTCACATTTACTATTAATTGATAATAACGTGGCTTTTGAAGAGTCAGGAAAACTTTTTCGACATTCCGATACAATTTGTAACAGAAACTGGCGTTAATCTTTGTCTTTCGTCAAACAGGAATTGAAGTCTTGGAATAATTTCACCCCTTTTCCAGCTATGTCATTGACAACCTTTTTTTGAAGTGCAAAACACAAGCACTATAGGAAAAGTTTTTAAGGCGCTCTCAGAGCGGTGCCTGTGCGAAAGTAGCGATTCACATTGGATTTGACTCGCTGGAGATCAAATCCATTTGAAAAAACGTTCTCAGGAAGTGTATTCCACATAAACGCAGTTCTCCAGATGAAAGAGTTCTTAACAGTGAAGTTCAAGGTGTACTGAGTTGAACCTCAAAATGATGAGCAGCAACAGTCCGTCGCGTATTTCTGATGTGTGCCGCTCTTAGTGGAATCAAATGTACCAAGTCACTCGAATACTTCCCGTGAGAGTATCTATAGAAGAGAGACAAATCTCCAACCCTTCTTCAGCGTTTCAAGTTATCAAAGTTGCACGTGATGTTTGCGTCTCCAAACATACGCGTGGTTATTTTCTGGATAGAATCCACCAACTTCAGGGTATGTTCGGGGGGCAGAACTCCATACATGAGAACAATACTCCAAAGAAGGTCTGATCTGATCTCTATGAAGCATCAAAAGTTGCTGGGGTGTGTACAGTTTTCTGGTTCGGAACAGTGTTCTAAGCTTTTGAGAAACAGCCTTTGCAATTCCAGCGACATGAATATGCCAAGACATATTGGTGTCCATTTTAACCCTTAACAAACTTATCGAAGCAGAAAGCTGAATTGTTTGACCTGACATTATTATATCCGGTTCGGAGACATTTATCTTCTTGGAGAAAACAGATGCCTGAGTTTTTGTGGCATTGAATTGAACCTGGTTACTTCCACCCCAATTCGAAATCACTTCTAGATCCACATTAAGATATGCAACCTCCTGCTGCCGGTAAAGATGTGCCTCCGTAGCCGATGTCCTGGAATCCAAGTAGAATGATGAGGCAAGTGTGCAGTCGTAAGCAAAGCAATATATTGGATTCTTGGTTTTTTCCAATAAGTCGTTGAAATAAAATGAGAAGAGGGTTGGACACAATATGGATCCCTAGGGAACACCAGCGTTGATGTTGAAAGTATTCGAGAGATATCCATCGACGGCCATTTGCAGGGAACGTTCTTTCAGGAAACTGAAGAGCCATGCACAAAAATGATCCGACAAGCCATAGTATCGAAGTTTGGCCAGCAAGCCCTCATGCCACACACGGTCTGAGGCTTTAGAAATGTCTAGCGCAACAGCTCCTGATTCTCCATGTTTCTAGATTGCGTTATTCCAAATATGGATAACATACAATAGAAGGTTGCCTATTCTTCTTTGTTTCCGGAAGCCATATTAATGATCGCTCAAGATGTTGAAGCTTTCCCAATATTTGAGGATATGGTGGTTTACGACTTTCACACCGTTTATCAGGATACGTATTTACAATTCTGCATTTCAAATCTTTTGAAAAAATCTAGAGTTTGATGAGAAACAGAAAAATGAATATCTTTGTCCAATGAATTATCCATTTGAGACTGATTTTGCTTTCATATACCTACCATCACATGTTTTTTCTTCAATTGGAATTAATTGTAGATTTTTACAGCTATGCTTGTTTTGACACCTCTTTCTGAATTTTCATCGAAGAAAGAAAATCCGACTTGCTCAGAATTGAGGTAACACAGAATATTTATCATTTTAGACAACGCCTTGTCTGCAAGTTCTTTATCGATTTTTCTATATTTCAAAAGAGATTTTAAAAATTGTAGGTCTTGGTTGATGGCCTAAGTGGGTTTGGGGGCATTGAACCACGCTTTTATATGAAAGTTCATTCAAAATAAACAAATGTAATTTTTTTTCTGAATTCGTTAATGTAAATAATTGATTTTTGAAAAGATATATTTTGATATAATAAATGGCCTTTGCCATATACCTAGCGTGATGAATGATACCAGGTACTTTGAGAAAAGTGTCTTTAGGGGGAATACGTCCTAAAACAATTACCAAAAGTTCAATGAATTCTTTGTATTCATCCTTTGGTATTTTATCTGAACTCCTTATTTTATGACTAATATTTTTATCTTCCATAGCAGTTTTTTATTTTGTCTTGTATAGCTTCAACCATCCAGTCTAAAACTCTCCCCGGAGCACCAATTAATTTTGTTTCATAATTTCATGATTTCTATTACTTTCTTCTTTAATGAATGTTTAATTATACAGTGTGTCCGCAAAGTATGGAATAATTCGATATTTCCAAAACCAAAGGTAGTTTTACCAAAACCAGAAACACGTCGATTTTTAATTTTAATATTCTATATTTTACAATAAAATTTTATTATACAGGGTGGTCCATATGAATGTGATGACGTCGTCGTTATTTTTTTTAAATGCAACACCCTGTATTTGGTGTCAGTTTTAGAGAATCCGTAACGAGCTGATTCCGAAAAGATATGATACTTGGGGTCTAACGGACATAATTTGAAAGATGTGCGCTTAGAAAATAAAGGCAATTTCCAACTCAACTTATATATGTCGCAGCCAACTGGTTAAAATAGTCGTTCAATCAAACGGCTAGTTCTTTGACTGAACAACGCCATTCAATCACACGGCTAGCTTTTTAATTGAATATTTGAGGCGCTCAAAACGTTCAACACTANTTTTATATTATTTCCATTTTTATACTTTTTTATTTCTTTTTACTATGTCATTTTCATTTTGTATCTTGATTATTTTATTCATCTTTATTGTATTTTCATTTCAGATTTTATTGAATAATATAATTGATATTTTAGCTATTCAGTGTACGAACATGAAAAAAAAACATTTGAAAAATCGTTAATCAAATTCACGTCGCCCGCGAAATTTGAACATTCACCTCATTTTTTTTTATTAAAAAAAAATATCACCTGTTTCAAATTCTCATTTATTTCATAGCAAATGATATAGTTTTGAATGTGCAAGTAAACCCCCTTCCCTAAACTATACTCTCTCGACAAATTTGTGAAATAGAAAAGGCATTCTAATATTTGGATAAAACGTCAAATTGGTTTTGTGATAAATTTTTATTGGACGAATTACACCACAGAGGAAATTCCATAAAAAGTAAATTCGTAAACTCGTAATTCGACCCAGTTACGATCGGTTTAACGATTAATTTACTCAATTTTACATTTGAAATTTTTAGATTTATGTTTAATAATGTTCACTTGTAGACTTGTACTAATTATTATTGTATTATTGTATATTACATCTGTATCAGTCTGTATTTGTGTTCACGGTGGAAGTCTAGAAATCATTGGAACAAAATAATTGTTTCATCAGTTGTCATAGTTGTAAAGTGGGTTAATCCCCTTCCCCAATATTGGAAAAATGTTTCCAATTGCAAAAACCTTTTGTTATGATTCGTCGGGTATTTGAACGATAAAAGACTCTTAGTCTTGAGATCATGAGTGATAAAATTCCGACGTACTAATAAAACTTATGTTGTAGCATGACACCGTTTGCCCTATTCTACGACACGCCTATGACTCTCCCTGGTTGCCAACAGGAAGCTTGGAACAAGTATTTTTGACAGCGAGTATGATTGCTGTCTCTGTTCTGGCGATAACTGAATATCACTGGAGTTTTTTCCCAACACCAAATCGTTATTTTTAACACCTCGACACGTGTTTCGATCACCAAGTGATCATCTTCATAATTACAACAACTGTTCAAAGTGACGATTCCCAACAGTAATACAATCTTCTGCTCTCCTCATTAAAGAATTCCGCACCCGTTGAAAAATGCCCGGAGTGTTTCTTATCGTTTCGCAGCAAGCTATGTTGCGATCCCTCAACATTTCCTCTTTTTCAATGGAGCTAGCATAGACTAGTGATTTTAGGTGTCCCCAAAAGGAAAACTCGACGGGATTGAGGTCCAGTGACCTCGGGGGCCAATGCTCAGTACCTGCTCTTCCAATTCATCGTTGGGGATATGCTACGTCTAAAAAATTTCTTGTTATCACAGTAAAATGAGCAGGAGCTCCATCGTGCATAAACCAAGAGTCATTTCGGAGACCAATGGGAACATCTTTTATGAGTTGGGGAAGCTCGTGTTCCAAAAAATGTAGGTAGGCATCTCCATTCAAACGTAAGGGGAGAAAATAGGGCCCAATTAAATAATCCCCATTATGCCTACCCATACATTAAAAGAGAATCTGTCTTGGAAATGAGTTTGCGTTATCGCATGTGGGTTATTTTCCGCCCAGATGTGGTTGTTATAAAAGTTCATGATACTATTTCTTGAAAAATTAGCCTCATCTGTGAAGAGGATTTTCGATTAAATTTGCGGATGTTGTTCGACTTGAAGCCATTGAGCAAATTCGATACGTAGTTGGAAATTACGTAGCATAAGTGCCTGGACACGCTGAATATGATAAGGATATAATTGTTGTTTCTTTAAAATTATGTAAACTGTCATGTGACTCACATTTAAAGTTTAACTAATTTTTCTTGTACTTGTCTCTGGATGTTTATTAATTTCTTCAAGAACCGCCTCCTCCAATTCTACAGTTCTTGTAGTCCGTGGCCGTCCTACTGCAGAAGTTGTTTCAAAGTTTCCAGACTCGAAAAGTCGCCGAAAAAGATTCGCAAATGTCGCTGCACAAGGAGTCACGCTTTGGGGATACGTATCCTGATAGATGCGTCTGGCCTCGCTTGAATTTCCGTCAGCCAAACCGTATGCAAAAACCATATCAGCCATTTCAGCATTTGTTAAGTCGGGCATGGTACCAAAAAATCACTTTAATTAATTAATAGTTAAAAATGTGACAGCGAACTTCTATTTTTATAAACAAACTTTCATAGCCTACTCGATTTAATTAACTTAATTTGCAAGCGGAGAGTGACAAAAATTATTGAAATCAAATTTGGCTAATATCGATATGCATCGATATATAAAATTGTAAATATCTCGAAAACGATCACCTCCAGCGTTGTTGAAGAGGTGTACCTTTTTTACTTGGAGAAGGTGTGGGAATTGGTTTTTTCGTGAAAAATACCAAAAGTTTACTGTCAAAAAAGTTAGGGTAATTTGAAATAAATAATGATAGCGTACGCAACGTCCTCTAGATGTTACATTAAAATTAATACCCCGGGTACCGAATTTCGTGCAAATAACTTATTTTTTGCAAGAGTTATTTTCAAAAAGCGAACAAAAAAAATTCAATTTCAACAACCCGTATCTCCGAAGCGAAACATTTTCGGACACAAGTTCATATAGACTTTTTTTCTTAAAATTGTCTCAGGAATGTCCCAATTGAATATTTTAACGTACTTATGTTACACCCTGTATATACAATCGATCGCTTCAAAAACACTTCACTAACTTTCTTCGAAAGCTTCTGATAATTTCTCTTTCATATTTTCTGTTTCACTATCACTGTCGTCATTTAAATTAATAATGAATTTATTTCCATCATTAATATGGAAGTGTCCAATCTCCATATAGTCTTTTTCAACTAAAATTACTTTTTCAATCCTTTTCTGCCAGTCTTCATCGGTAATATCAGATACTTCTTCTTTAATTAGCTCTATTATCTTCTTATCAAATTTTGGAAAAAAAATTTATGCCTGATGCTTTGTTTCAATTTTCCCCAAATCAACTCGATGGGATTGAAAACACAAAAATAGGGGGGGAAGTCTCAGTATGGTGTGTCCATACTTTTCAGCAATACTCTCAAGGACATACACTTTTTCAAATATCTTTGGCTGCAAAACTACAAGTAGTTGGTTTTTTTCTATAGTAATATTCAAAATACGAACTGTTTTCCATTAAGAAACTTTGTATTTCTTCTTTCCTCGAATTTTTATTCGATACTTTGATGAGCTGTCGCGAATGATAGGAAGCGTTGTCACTATTACACTATTCGCATCCAAATTTTGGATCAATGTGTTTTCAAACCAGCTTCCATGTTCTTATGATAGTCAACATTGCAGTCCTCAAGCGTGTCGTGAGTGTCACCACGTTTCGTCCAAATAAAAAATTTGTCGTTGTTCTTGTCTATATTCAGTTATTTGTTCAAAGTATTTGTTAAGCAATTCCGCCATTCCTCTGCTTTCCATAACTGCTTGACGTTTGTTTATTATCTTAAATCTAAATCCTAGTTTCTTTATTCAATTCTGAAGAGGTTCGTCACAGCAGCTCACGTTATGGCCGGAAGTATTCAATTTCTTCCTTGTGATTTCAGTTGTAGGAATCTCATTGCTTCGACAGTCGTATATTATTTTTTTCAATTATTTTATCAGATGAACATCTTAAGGTTTTGGTAATTCCGTATCACATCGCGTTTTCCGTTCATAAGGTTTGTTTTTGACTATTTTACGTATTTTTGAGAAAGGAATTTCGGTGAAATCTGATGTTGATTGCAATAGTGTGTTTCCCTCGAAACCAAACTTGAGATGTAGATTCTTATATACATTGAAACATACTCTCTGTGTATCAATATTCAAATGCATCCGAATCTTATTCACTAGTATGTTTTTTCGCATTGTTCACCATCGCTGCTGGAATCACTACACTGGAAAAGTCTGCGTTGTTATCACACTTGTTATTACTATTAGTACTTTAAACAGATAACAAAAAAATTAAGTAATTATAACTGCACCAATATCGAATTTCAACACTCAAATCGCGATCAGTTCCTGAACTGAACACGATGTCGCCGTAACATGACTTCAAATTTAATATTATGACTCGGTTAGTGAAAATTAGCCAATACGAACCGCCAAGTCTACACTCCACGTGGACTAGTTTGCTGTCGGTTCATTTCTAGGTTTTTTTTTGGCCTTTGAGAGTGCCGACAACGAAAAAAAGAAACCATCACCAACTACTGTCAAGAAAATTATACAAAACCTTACGAATTTTTGATCCATAAGAGACAATGTGCGGAAAAATGAACAAAAAAGTTAACTAGTTATCAAGGAAAATATTCAAATAGAATGAAGAGTCAGATCTGGGGAGCAAGGTGGCCAAAGATGTGGTCCGTTGTTGGCTATCCATTGATCATAAAACATATCTTGCAGCTGATTATTGACAAAATGGCCATTATGTGGAGGCGCCCCATCGTGTTGGTAGAATACATAGTCAGATTTCATTTTTTATTTGTGGTTAGTGAACTATGCCACAGTCACATATGTAGATTGATTTTTGATCGCTACCATTATTATTTTGAATGTGTTAAAAACTGAAAGTTTTTCTCAGGATATCAATCAATGATCAAAACATAAGAAAAAATATATATTTAAATACTACTTTATATCACTCAGCTCCAGCAAAACAAATATAATTTTATCCCCAAATTGAGCAGGATCTAAACAGACGCTCACTCATAGGTATACCCTCATTATTATAAAATGAATTTGTAACATAATGCTAATAAATAACTAATGATCTGCAGGTTGCTTCGACCAATACCCCCAAGGTGCAAAAGAATCATGTCCACTGTGTTCTGTAGGTCCTCTGTAAACTTTGATTTGAACCCTCCCATGGTGACCTGAGGAAAAAAATGAAGGTTGTAAGTATAGATGCAGTGTATTTTCTCCAGTACTGATGAAGATTTGATAATTATTGTAGGGTCTGCAAACATCATTTTTGACATGAAAACTTAAATATGTCAAAAACGTCTAGACTTAGATATAGGACATTATGCATAGATTCTGATGTAGAATTCAAAAATGTAATAATATGTAGGGTGTTTTATTTAAAATAATGAAGTTGACAGCTACTTCCGGTATAACCGGAAGTGCCGCCATTGTGAATATATTTTAGCCGTGTTGCCCCCATCGATTTCACTGTATTGTCAAATTTTCAGATTGTTTTCAAATATAGTTTTCCCACAATCAATCAATGCAATTCCTGGAGGTTCACCCTGTATACTATAATCTTTCAATTTTCAAAATAATAAAACAGTTTTATGTACATCAGTGCATTAATCATTTCAGAAACTATTGTAAGTAAATTTGGTTGTTTTAGGAAAATAATAGTTTTAATATATCGTGTTCACAAAACTTATATTCAATTTCAAAATTGAAGAAAAAAAAGGATCAAATTTTGTGTATGTTGGAACGTTTCACAAACACGATAAATGCATGTTCAGCTTTGACCCATTTTTAAAAGTAATACAGAGCTGGGTTTAAGAGGGGCAAAAAGACAGAGTCAGATTTCATTTTTTATTTGTGGTTAGTGAACTATGCCACAGTCACATATGTAGATTGATTTTTGATCGCTACCATTATTATTTTGAATGTGGTAAAAACTGAAAGTTTTTCTCAGGATATCAATCAACGATCAAAACATAAGAAAAAATATATATTTAAACTACTATTTTATATCACTCAGCTCCAGCAAAACAAATAATAAATATAATCTTATCTCCAAATTGAGCAGGATCTAAACAAACGCTCACTCATAGATATACCCTCATTATTATAAAATGAATTTGTAACATAATGCTAATAAATAACTAATGATCTGCAGGTTGCTTCGACCAATACCCCCAAGGTGCAAAAGAATCATGTCCACTGTGTTCTGTAGGTCCTCTGTAAACTTTGATTTGAACCCTCCCATGGTGACCTGAGGAAAAAAATGAAGGTTGTAAGTATAGATGCAGTGTATTTTCTCCAGTACATATAACTTTGAGCACATGATAATTTTGAGCCCTTTTAGGAAAAAAAACTTTATGCACTTATGTAAAGATCATGATTTACTTTAAATAAAACTACGTATCCATTGGATTCATCGAACGTAGAATTTTAAACCGAATTCAATAAAGCTACGTTATAGCTAAACTTCTAAACATTGCTGAATCGAAACATGCACATAAAGGAAAGAATGCTGAACTTTTTAACCACATAATGGACATTCATCGTAATCAGAAAAACAAAGAATTATAATACTTATGAACTGATGTATCACTGTGATGAATACCGCAAACATTGCATAAAAGATTAAACATCATTCACAAAGCTACGGCTTTTCCTTGATTGTTTAAAGAATGTGGTCGATTCAGTAACTTTACAATATTTTGAATTATGTCTTTTGTGGCAATCATGGGTGTTATGAGATGAATTTAGAAAACTGACGCTATTACAAAAAAATTTTATATATCTATTACGTAATCCGACGAAAACTCTTGTTACATGTCACATTTGAATGGAAAGCCATATCCATGAATTTATTTCGTGAAATGATACGAAACTTTTTTTGCCGTAGGTATTTGGGGTCGTTATAGAAATATTTCTTCATTTTGAGAAAAAATGAGATATGTTATCTCCAGCAAAAATTATTTTCTGTGATTCCATCAATGGATTGTTTAAATGAGTGAGAGGAGGTTGATGGTCCCCTACTTATTTATTTGATAAAATTTCAAAAGAATCTTTGACATATCATTAGTTCGGACTTCCCTTGTCTAATATGATATAAATTGATTTGAAATCCCTGAAAATATCTGTAAAAATTTTAAAAAGATTATCTGAAAAATAACAATTCTATCAAGCAAAAAAAAATGAAATTACAATGAAATAACATACAAGCAACAACCAAAAAATAAAAAAATAAAACTATTAACACGAGCTGACAATTAACCAAACCAAGTTACTTCGCAACGTATCGATTGTGGATACTCTTAATATTTCTAAGACTGCCAAATAAGTAAAAAAAATATGTTAAACGGTTTTATTGAAAAAAAGATAATAATGATGTAGATAATGTACAAAAAACTAAAGAATAATTTGGAAGGTCCTAGTTAGTAGTTATCACACCACTCTACTCAGCATTCTATGGTATTGATCAGATAAAAAATAATAAAATCGTAAGGCATAGCGTAACCTGATAAAATATGTAAATACTACGTCCAACAATTTTATTATTTTTTTATCTGATCAATACTGTAGCATGCTGAGAAGAGCGGTGTGATGACTGCTACCTAGGATCCTCCAAATTATTTTTCATTACATTAACTACATCATTATTATCTTTTCTTTTCAATTAAACCGTTCAACATAAAAAACGTGTCTACTTATTTTATTTTCAAGGTTTTAGTTTCGAATTTTGTTACTCAATTCTTCTCTAATTTAGTGCCTCAGTATTGCAAGGTAATTTGTAATCCGCCATTTTGTAGTTGCGGCCATCTTGAATTTGCATCTATTTCAAAATGTACTACCATTCTACTAGTCAAGCCCTGACGTTTGATACCCATATTGAGTTAGTTGTGAAAAAATATATAATCCGCCATTTTGTAGCTGCGGCCGTCATGAATTTTTCAAAGTGTACTCCTATTCTACTAGTCAAGACCTGTCATTCAATACCAATATTGAGGTAGTTGTGAAACAATTTTCAATCCGCCATTTTGTAGCTGCTGCCATCTTGGATTCACAATCATACAGAATTCATTGAATTGTATTGTCATAAAAACTAAATATATGTACCAAAAATCAGATCAATCTGTCAACAGGAAGGGGTCAAACTTCAATTAGGTATCTACTAGATTTGACCCAAACAAACAAACATGGCAAGCTAAATAAAACCGTTTTATAATGGCCCGACGATTGTAAAATCAATTTTTTTTTCTACGGATGCTATACAATGTGCCACTTCTCTCATCGCTTTCATACGTTCAAAACGAAAGATTTCTCACGCAGTGAGAAATATCCGCCATTACAGTGAGAAATAATATCTCACTGTTGGCACGATAACCCAAGTCAGTCACGAATTGTCATGTCAGATTGATATGACACGTTCTCCATGTTGACAACTCTACGCCGGCGATTCGCGTGCAATATCCAAGTAGCCCATTGTCGGCGTTTCCATAACAACAAAACCAAAGCACTGCATAATTATTGCTGTCAACTTATCCAACGAAAGTATTTTTATTGTTGATTGTTATAGTATAAACAATTCAGATTTATTAAATATTGAATTTAATGGAATACGAACATTTAGAGTTGGAAAATACACCTCCAGAAATTGTTCAGAAAGCAACAGATGTTTGCAATAATTTGCTACCAAACACATCAAGAGAAAAATATGAAATCGTTTACAGAAACTTTATGGACTGGAAAATGAAAGCCAAGGTAAATTCTTGTTCTGAAAATACCTTGTTAGTTTATTTTGAAGAGTTGTCAAGAAGATTGGAATCATCAATATTATGGTCTTAGTACTCGATGCTGAGGAGTACCTTAATCATTAAAAACTGTGTTGATATATCGAAATACGTAAAACTACGTGCATTTTTGAAATGCAAATCTGAAAAATATGCTCCAAAAACAGTCAAAAACATTAACTTCTGAATAAATTCAACAATTTTTAAAAGATGCACCTGAGGAAAACTATTTGCTGATGAAGGTATCAATTGAAAATGTTTAAATTGTTATCGAAAAATTAATGTTTGGTTGTGATTTCAGGCTGCTTTAGCTATTGGCCTTACAGGGGCATGCCGTTGTGTTGAGCATCGAAAATCGAAATTCGATGACATGGAAGATCTTAATTCGGCCCTTTCAATAAAATTACCCGATAATAAAACCAAGGTTCCTAGAAATTTCACAGTCACAGGGGAATTCTACAAAAACAGCAAATGTACGAAACAGCCTGTGGGGATAAATAAATTTGGCACCATGGCAAAAGAAATAGCGAAATTTTTGCAATTACCGAACCTTGAATTATATACTGGCCAATGTCTCCGAAGGTGATCTGAAGACTATTTTAGTAAATGCAGGGGCAGATCTTTATACTTTAAAACGCCATGGTGGTTGGAAATCCAGCAATGTTGCTTAATCTTAGATATATCGACAACTCCATAGCTAACAAAATGAAAATTTCAAAAAGTATAGTAGTTTCCATTCAGCCTCCAGCGCCATTAGAACCTGAACACAGCAATGGTGTGGAAGCTCAGTACCTTTCCCCATCAACTTCAACTTCGACCGCAGCTAATATTTCAATTACCGAAAACATGTTGAAACAAAACGACCTATCAGGAATGACTGTACAAAATTATTCAAATATAACTGTTGATTACTATTTTAAATAAAATATAAAAGTGATTTATTGACATACAAGTATTATTATATATGTATTTTAATTTTCAATACTTGAAAACAACGCAACCGTGAGACGCAATGCGTGGGAAAATATTTCTCACTCGCTTGGTTTGCGGCCTGCGCTCGTGAGAAATATGTCGTTTTTCTCAATTGTACTTGTACAATATACTATTCTTGTGAGGAGAAGTTCTCTCACGAGTCTCATTAGTCAGGGGAAAGTATGAACGAATAGATAAGTAATTTTCTATATAATCCAAGGAGACGATGGGATAATTTTTAGCCAAAAGTCTATCTTGACCCGATTGATTGGGTAAATACATTTTTAACATTTCTCTCAAATATATTAACAAAAAAATAAGCCAAGTGAAAAGTAAGCCAATGTATGTCCTATTTGGACTCATTGTATAACGAAGGAATATTTGATATCACTTACCATCTCCAGTTGCAGCTGCTTCCAAATCATGATTAAGTGGGTATGATATCGTGATCGCAAACAGAGTTACGAGAAAAAAAATCTGGGACAGGATCTATTGTAAAACAGAAACTTAATATTTTCAGAACCTTCAATTTCAAAAAAATTATCTTACCCTTGCCATCTTGTATAGTTTTGTATAATAATTTCTCTGAACTGTCTGTAAGATACTTCCTTGTTCCGTATTTATATAGGAATTGCAAAACTTATTTGATTCGGAGAAAACATAGGTTTGTTCTGAAGCATGAAATTGACAAGAAAGTTATCTTTTTGTAGATACTAATATAAAACGATTGTGAAAGCGGACATTGTTATGGACTATTGAACTTAATTTTTTCATTTATGTGAAACTATATGGATTTGTGGTCGGAAGTGATCTGTTGTTACTTTGTTCAATAATTATACTCATTTTAACGATCATCATTATTAATAATGTGTGATATATCTGTTAATTCAGGGAGGATTTTCAAATTTGAATTCAGTGTTATTTACGGCAATATATTTAATGTGACCTCACTATTAAATAGATCGAAATGGTTCTTTTTTGAGAGAGTGAGATTATACACTGAGAAGAGTATCGCATCTGCACAGAATCATTCACGATATTAACAGAAAAAAAAATTTCAGCTCGACATTGAATGTACACTAATACTAATATAGTATTCAAAAATCTGAACTGTTTTGTTTACAAAATAAAAAATAATGTTCTTGAGAAATTCATCATCTTACCCGAAGGTAGGTGACATATGCGGACATATGCGAGTAGGTTGACGTATAAGTCACATATAAATTATTGTACAGAGTGGGCCAAATTGGACACTTTTGAAGGGAAACTCTTGTTTTCAAACTAGATAGATGACAACTGAACATGATTATAACATTTCTTCTGCAAAACTTAACACTCTCATAGGTCACGTGATATGCTTGGTTATCCATGAATCAGTATTGGACATTTCTTTGTGAGTCTCATGTGTACAACAAAATATTCCAGCCATTTGGGGAATTTCGCAGAAATCATCCAACTAGATTCTGGATTACAGATACCTAATGAACCAGCAGAGAAGCCCCCTGCATCAAGTGATCGTGCATCTTTTCTTCTGGAAAAATAAAGAATGAGGGTAACTTACTAGCCGGTAGTATTAAAACAACAGTTATCACTAACATTCATGCCTCTTTCAGCAGAAAAAAGTTTTATAAATCGGCGCTTTCCCACTGAAGAAATCACATAAGGGGTTTTTGTAGGAACTGTCGAACACCCCGTCTCATCTTCATTATAGATCTGGCAGAACTTGAATCCTTCTTCCGCCAAAATACTCTCAAGAATCGTAAACAAAGAGATAACTTTGACTTTGTTGAAGGCTTCCATTCTGGCTACAGAAGTAGTTTCAGTTTTTCTATGTGAGAACTCGAAACTTTTCATGAAAAAGGTTATAAAGTAATTGTCAGCAGTCTTCTTATTATTTATTTACATCCAACAGGCCAAGGTCCAATAAAAGGAGTATACAATAATAGAGCAGGTAACTATTTCTAGATAAATGTAAGTATAAGTGAACATTTTGATATTCAGCTAGGGACTAATATACATAAACTATTTCTAAATTGATTCAGGGTAGAAAAAAATAAATCTATAGAGTATTAATTACAGTTCGGCACATAGAGGTTAACGGGATGTAAAAATTGTGCTGAGAATTGAGTACATTAATGCGGAATGTGATATTTAATCTGGATGTATATCGAGGTACATTAAAATTAATTTGGGACAGTAGAGTTGATGAGTCAATGGGATCATTGACCAGTTTATAGATGAGAATGAGATCTGTAATTTCTCGTCTTTTTCTCAATGTTACAAAATTAAATTAGGTCAGAAGGCAAGTGTATTCATAAATTCTAACCGGATAATTTCCATGTTTCTTATAATACGCAAACTTGAGGATTTTTTTCTGAACACTTTCCAAAGCATCGATGTATTTTGTTTGATTAGGATTCCAGACAGAACTACAATACTCTAGTTTACTACATACCAAAGTATAGTAAACTGAACGAATACATTAAATGATCTAAACTCTTTGCAGTTTCTTATAACAAATCCCACGACTTAGAAGGTTTCTGAACAATATTTTCAATGTGCACATTAAATGTTAGTTTATTATCGAATAAGATTCCTAAGTCGAGGGTATCATTAAGTCTTGGTAAGTCGATATTATCAATTGTATAATTGAACTGCGAGCATAGTCATAATTTTACACTTTCCAATATTAAGAAAGAGTTTATTCTCACAACACCACTTTTGGAGTGAATTCAAATCCCTCTGAAACAACATACAATCAGAAGAATCTCGTATTTCTCTGAAAAGTTTTAAATCATCAGCAAAGATTAGCTTTGTTGATTGTATAGAAGCGCATATGTCATCTATAAAAAGTAAAAATAATAACGGTCCCGAATTAGATCTTTGGGAACCCCCGACTATGCAAAAAATACATCCGATTTTTCACTTTCATACTTGACATATAGACTACGATGATTCAAATACGATCTTAGTAGATTTTGTATTGTTAGGAAATACCATATGCATCCAACTTCGATATTAATTTTTGATGGGAAACCTTATCGAATGCCTTACTGAAATCTAGAGATAACATCAACTTGACTTCTATTATCCAAAGAGTTGGATATGAATTGAGTAAATGATAAAGTTCCCTTCATTTTCATGAAGCCATGTTGAAATTCTGATAACGAATTTCTCACATGTGCATAAATCAAATCGAATAAAATAATCTCAAGAAGTTATTTCCTGATTTGTGTACCGGACAAATCCGTGATACTTTCCACTCCTCTGGATAAACTTCTTTTTTTAGTATGGCGTTGAAGATAATGAGTAGAGGATACTTCAAAATATTAATATGTTTTTTGACAAGTTGGCAAGGTATATTATCCGCCACATATTAATTTACTTTTGAGTTTAGATATCTCATCAATGGTCAATAAATAATGTAATTTCAGGATATTACTTTTATTATAATTATTACAGTCTGTGAAATACAGGTTCTGGCGTAGTCCACGGATGGTGTCACATGCTGAAAAGTCATCTTCGATGTGCATCCGTTCGTCTTTGCCATTATCACGACGTTTCGGCAAGATGCCACTTGCTATATTTAAGTGATCTGCTTGATAGCTGAACTTGAAACTCAAACTTCAATTTCAGCTACCAAGTAGAACACATGATGACATGAATATGACAAGTGAACTTGAAACTGAACTTGAAACTCAAACTTCGAACTTGAAACTTCAAGTTCAATTCAATCGAAATAAGGGCCATTTGAATCAGTGCACTTTTGCTAACGTAACACAAGTTGATTAATTCCATCAGCATGAAAATGTGCTCGGGATTCGATGAAGTCGACGAAGGCCGTTTTTGACTGGTCCTGGTTAGCATACCAGTGAGAAAGTTATCGAAGTGCTTGAATAGACGGGAGTCGGTTTGCAAGAGGCCTGGGGAATACGGTGGGGTAAGGAAGAACTTCGACGATCAACTCATTTGATTTTCGAACGGTGATTTGTGAAACGTGGGGATGAGCGTTGTCGCGGAGCAGAATCGGACCTTATCTGTTGACCAGTGTCGGCGGCACAATCGATACATTTCATCGATTCCTTTCGACCATGTGTGGCATGAGGGTTTGCTGGCCAAAAAGCGATGATACGAGTATGGCTTGTCGGATCATTTTTGTGTTTGGCTCACCAGCTTCCTGAAAGAACGTTCCCTACAAGTGGCCGACGATGCTGTATATCTCTTTCGAGTACTTTCACCATCAAGGCTGGTGTTCTCCTGGGATTCATTATGTCTCCAACCCTCTCTTTATTGTATATTAACGACTTATTGGAAAAAAATACGAATCCAATATATTGCTTTCCTGACGACAGCACACTTGTCTCGTCATTTCATTTGAATTCCAGGACATCGGCTGCGGATGCACATCTTCACCGGCAGCAGGATGTTGCATATCTAGATGAGAATCTAATGGTGATTTCGAATTGGGATGGAACTAACCAAGTTCAATTCATGCCACGAAAACCCAGGCATCGGTTTTCGCCAAAAAGATAAATGTCTCCGAATCGTTTATAATAGTGTCAGGACACAATTCCGCTTTCTGCTTCGATAAGTTTGTTGCGGGTTAAAATGGACCCCCATATGTCTTGGCACTATCATGTCGCTGGAATTGTAAAGGCTGCTTCTCAAAAGCTTGGAACACTGTTCCGAATCAGAAAATTGTTAGGTTAGGTCAAAAGTAGGTGAGCCTATTCGACCCTCCACCGCAATATGCAAGAGTTTATTCAAACACGACCAAAAAAAAACAGCTTCTTGACGAAGCCGATTAGTTTATATGGTGAGTGATCTTTCAGGTCAGATGGTAGAAGCACCATATAGAAGTAACACAAGTAAGTTCACTCTCCGCCATATTTGGGTCAAGATTCCCCACCTCGAATTTTATGCTCAGCAAACCTACAGCGCAACCGACTGAATCTGATGCAATTACCAAGCGAGCCAAGTTGATGCATGGAATATTATTACAGAGTGAGTCGTTGTAAGTAGTGGTTTTGTATTTGTGAAAAATAAACAAGTGTCGTGCTGTGTGTTGCTGTAATTGGCAGGGTGATGTCGACATTAATTTTTTTAGATTTCCAATTGACGAAAAAAAGTATGTTTTTCTAGTATTTATTATGTAAGAAGGAATGAACATATAACAAAAAATAAAATAAAATGTTAAAGACCATATATATAGTGGGGACATTATTATGCAGACTTTTTTATAAAATTAATTTGATGAAATTACTTCGATCGAACCTCGTACAGAGGTGCACAACGGTACTTTCGAATATACCTACTTAATGAATTCACACCTGACCGTTTCAGGTTAAAGTATAAAATGGTTGTAATTTGGAAGTAACTTTTAGATCATGCTTGAGAAAGCTATTGTATAGCGAAACACGTGTCGCGGTTTTTGTAAAACTCACCATAGTGAAAATCATACAATAAACTGTATTTATTAGTTTTAATATGGATTTTCATCAGGTATCGGCCAGTTCTATTAAGTTCATTTTCCTTTGGATTATTTATTTTCTCTTTTCACAAGGGTAAGAATTTATTATACTTTAAAATTTGACAATAGAAATTTGAAAACAAATGTTAAAAAAATCAAAAACTCTTCATTCTGAAAAACCTTAAGAATAGATTAGTATAAGTTTTTGACCTAAATTGTATAATCTTACTTTACAAAATATATGTTTATTTTACCACCTTGTCTTATTTTTCATAAATTCCTAAACAGTTTACAATCATATCAGATATTTATTGTGCGCTTCTCGAAGCAATGATGAAGTCAGATCATGGTCACGTATTTTATGTTCGAATCTTGTGTAGAGGTGCACAATAGCCCCATAGCCTACACCCTCCTGCACCGCTACACGCCAGCAAAAAATAAAATCTCGACCCGATAAATCAAAGACGCCCACCGGGAGTGAATTTACTTGTGTTTACTTCTAAACGGTGGTAGAAGTGTGGTGCTAATGAAACTCTGAAAACTTGATTCGGTCCACAGCGGAGCAGGCACAAGAATATATGCTCTGCTGTTTCATCATTTTCCAAACAGAGGCGACACACACTGTCATCCGACAGTCTGAGTCTCTGCATATGATGATTCAGACGACAGTGACCTGCTTTGGAGTATTGTTCTCAAGTATGCAGCTCCGTCCCTAAGCCATCCGTCTGATTGGAGACCCGAACATCACTTGCAACCTTTTTATAGTCTGGAATATCGAAGAAATGTTGGAGTTTTGTCTCTCTTTCATATATACTTTCACGGGAGGTGTTCAAGTGACTTGGCACATTTGATTCCACCAAGAACGGTACATCTACATATCAGAACTATTCACGTATTTATTCATGCTAGTTGGCTCCGCCCTCAAAAGGTGCTGTAGTATGTTTGAATATATATTACAATCACTCACTCAGACTATTGTTTTTGGGTCCCCCAATAAAGCGGGGCCCTAAACTACAGCTTGTGTAGCTTATAGATAAATCCTGCATTGTCTGTATTGTATAACATACATTAGTCGTCTGGTTTCGGAAGCAAATAAGTCGCTTTCAATAAATTTTGTAGAATATTGAAAATACTAATGAAATAGCTGTCTTTCAATTGAAAAAAAAAATTCATCTTATAAGGTATAGAAAGTCCATAGACAATTCACAGCTCTTCAAAAATATCGTTAGAATTGAAAACAACATATTCCTTAATTATTTTCAGTTTCTAAAAAATATGTGACTCATCTGGTTTAGAAACTAGACGACCCAAATGTTCCTTTTACAACATAACAAACGCAAGTATCTAGCTTATCTATCATCTGTTGAATAACAATACTATAATCGTGCTAGTAAATATAAATGATTTATTGTAGTGAAAACTCGATAGTTTTTATCATCTTATTTATGAAAACCTTCGATAAGACAGTAATAAGAGATCTTAGCCTCCCCATAAAATTTGAGGCTATTCATCGCAATAAATTAAAAGATATTGACAAATAATTATGATTATTTTTTTCTAAAAATGCTTGGGTATAATTACTTCACCATTAATTTTTAATATAAATACATAATATGCCCGAAAAAACACTATCACTCACTACGTAATACGTACCACACTGTATCCTGCAACAATAAACCTCAAACGCACCGCCCATGAACGAATAACGAATAAACCATCAACCCGAAATAATAAATACCATACGTTGCAAGGGAACCAGCCTCCGACCGCTTTAAAAACACAAGCTTCGCGAGACCGATCCAACCAGCGACATACGTCCCGATTTGTAATTTCAGTTGCAGAAATTATAGCGTTAGAGGAGGCTAGCCTCCAGTTGGTCTCCGTTAGTGTATGATTGCGTTTGTTTTTTATTTAATTATTCGGACGGGATACCGGGACTGAAAAATATTTCGGTAAATCGTTTTAGTGTTTCTTGATAATATTTGTTATTTGTGTATAAAACAGGCAGTATTGTATTATAGCAGTGCTTTTTGGTAATATTTTTAATGTGTTTTTAAAGTGTTTGTTCTCTTTCAATTTCAAGGTGGTTTCAGGTTTTCACTTTTCGGTAAGTTTTTTTTCCATTTATTATAGATAAGTTGGGTGAAATTAAAAAAATCTGACGATATAGTCGATTGTATGCTGACAAATAATTTTAAGTCTTTTATCTTATGATAATAAATGTTACATTATTAAAACTCTGGGAAGGCCTCAACCAAATTTGATTTCAATTAAAGCGTCAGATAATCGACAAAATCGAGGATTTTAATATTAGTTGGTACGATAAATGCGATTGGTTAACCGGCTCCATTAAACGAGAAAACTTTTTTGTTGGCCCTGTGTTTTATTTTCCGTACAAACCGAATACCAAACGTGGTCTAAAATATGATACTCCGATTTAAAAAAATTATCTCGTTCTACAGAAAGACATTTTAAATCTAAGGAGCATATATTTTCGTCTTGTAAATTAAAATTGTTTAGCAAACAAAATATAGCCACAACTTCAGATACAGCTCGAAAAGAGGCCATAATTTCTTTTAATAATCAGGTTAGGGAAAATCGGTCGAATTTAAAAAGACTTATCCATATTACGATTTATTTGCGTTCCCAAGAATTAGCTTTTCGCGGCAATTACAAAAAACTTTTAATGTTATGGGGCAAATATGATTGACAATTTGGCACTTTTTTAAACGGTAGCGTTTTTTCGGGCACCTCAAAAACCTGCCTACCCTATATTACGAGCAAATTAAATTTTTGAAAGGGGAATGTTTGTGAAAAAACTGACATTTTCTTAAAAAAACCAAAACCATTTCCATAAACTACGCCAAATTATGTATTGAATGATATTATTAAGTTTTTGAAAACTTACCTTCAAGTTTCCTTAAATATCTAAAATGTAACAGTCACTAAAAATTTTTATTCGTTCACAAAATTACCATATAAACTAAATCATCGAAACGCAACACGAGTTTGCTCCAAAACGTGAATGGGCGCTTTCTAGGAAGTCGGAGGTTAGTTTTTAATGTTCACAATAGGTGTCGGAACAAATACTTGCTTAAAATTGAACTACCCCATATTAGGCACTACCCCCATATAAGGCGACTTTCCTCTACATGTGAATGTTCCAAGCAGATGGAAGGTACAACAATTGAAAAATAGAACACAGCTTTATTGTTGAATCTGAATTTCAAATCCTCTATAACACTATCAAGGACAGGGAAATAGACAGTGATTCTATAATAATCCTTAGGACTATTTATTACATTGCATATTTGGTCTCATGGTTTGTTTACCTACCACCCGTAGCATAGTTATGTCGATCTCTAAAATTTCGTGAATCTTCGATTTGTCTTTGTAGATTTTATTGAAATTGTCGTCACCTTTCTCTCTTTTATATTGCAATGTTTGTAATATTCGTAATGATCTTCTCAGCGTACAAATATATATGGTTTTAACCTGTAAAATTTTACTCAAATTTACTGTGAGTCCTAATACAGATAAACAACATAAACTTACAATGAAGTTGGTGGAAATAAGCGATAATTTCAGACAAGCATCTTTAGATGCGGAATCTCTCTCTCTCTCTCTCTCTCTCTCTCTCTCTCTCTAATTAGATATTAAATCAAAGGATTCAATGATATTTGAAAAACTTTCTTGAAATCGCTGAATTGATTCATGTCTTTCAAACCACCTTGTATCACATAACTTTTTTGATTTCTTTCCATTGACGTGCAATAGAACACTGTGTCTCTGTTCAACCAACATTAAATTGCACCCATCGGTACCAATTCCCACACAATGATCCATATTTAAATTCAAAGATTTCATTAGTTTCACGACACTGTGCCTGTCATAACTGGTTCTACTGAAGGTTTATTGTAATTAGAGGCGTGAGAATTTATAAAACCGACAAAATATTCAAAAATTTTATTTTTTGAAACATACCTGAGTATGACAGACATTTGTAGTTAGAATTTCCTCTTTACATAATTCGATCAGTCATTTTGAGTTTTTGCGCTGATGTGCGTTGCTTTTGAAGGTGAGTTTTTTAAATAGTATTTCAGTACGGTATCTCCATTTTCGACGCGAAAACGTAAAGAGTTCCCTAAAATTCCCTTCATTCGCAGTGGGTGAAGATTCTACATCTACATCCAGGGCCGCCGCCATGGTGGGATGGGGGGGAGCCTCCCCCCTGCTTTTTCGACTCGGGAAAAAGTTGGGAAATTTTTGGCCGTGAAGATAGAAAAAAATAATAGTAAAAAAAATGATGGTATAGTTAAACATGATAAGACAAGGTGTGCACGAGAAACAGGTCCAAGGTGTACCTCTAAGTTTTGTGAAAAGGCTACTAATCGCTACTGAAGAGACAGGAAAGTAAAAACGAAGAAATGGTTCAAAGACGAAGTCATTCAGCAGTATTTGAAGGGTGCAGGAATAAAACAAGGAGTGTCCAAAATATTACGTTTCTTGGTTTTCAGTTCTATCGGGTGCTATTTTCTAAGCTTTTTCTTGTGGCCAACATTAGCGGCATGAAACTTGGAACGTCACGTAGATTGTACATTATGAAGATCTACCGTACACGCATAAAACTAGGAAGGTCCGTCCCCCCTGGTTTTTCTTTTCGCTACGGCCATGTCCATATCAATATCTCCAGTTTCAGATCTTTTCATCCCAATAGCTCCACTGTCTATATGTCCTCTTAATGGAATATTCTGCCGACCCAAAAAGATAATGCTCTCAATAATAGAAGTGAGACATTTCCTATTTTCGATAATATGCTCCTAGAAGCTAGAAGACTAGAAGACAGGTGTAGAAACCCATAGATGTGTCTTCATCATCATCATTTTTGAGTTTGAAAATAAGAAATGTTCGAATTTTTTCTCTATGTAGTCATGGTCATGGGGGTGGTAATTACCCCATTACCCACCCACCCCTCAGGTACGCGCCTGGTTTGCAGCTCCAAGTTCATTCAGGATCAAAAATGCTTGTGATTCAAATTGAAGTTTTCAATTCGTTCAGTCTATTTGATTATCAATAGTGACGATCAACGGACTGCAAGTTTGCCAGAAAAATGAACGTGACAACAAGAGAAGATGAATGCTGCATAGAGTATTCAAGAAAGGATGGACGTGGAAAAATTTACAGTAACATTTTTCTATTCATTTTTGTGGTGGAGGAGCCTACCAACGAGCAAGTTTAGTTCAGACGTTGACGAGTAGAAGAAACAGTATACAGTGCTTTTTTCAGATAAAAGTATCCACCTTTAATAACTTTGGTAATACTGGTATTTAGGAAAAATCGAAAAACACGTCAATTTATGTTGGAAGGGGCAAGCATTATGGCTTATTTAAACTTACTGGAAAAGCCACCCCCTCACCCCTAGCATCATCCTTTTTTTTAATTACTTCTCATATTTTTTATGTAAAATTTGGATACTCCTCTTTGAGCTGATTTCAAAAATGTATACTACTTGTAGGTTAAAGTGGTTAGTTTATGAGATAAACAATTTTTCTTTAAATAGCACAAATTTTACTTATTTTTTACTTTCACCTTATTTGCCTGTACTAAAATGGGTTGTACAACACTTCAAACTCTTTAATCTGTTTAACTGTGCTATTTATTCTACTTCAAAAATCCAAACAACAAAAAACTCTACTTTTTATTAAAGTTTGACATTTTCAACTAGAATTTGCAGTCACTATTGATAGTGTACTTTGATACATTATTTATTTTGTTTCGCTGAAATGGTTTACTCTTTGCAAGAAAGAATTGAAATTGTAGGTTTATACTACCAAAATAATAATTGTGCAAGAGCTGCTGCTAGAATCTTTAACGAATTACATGACGGAAGACATGCAACTCATAAGTATGTAATTCAACTGATGGATGGGTTTATTTGATGTGATGAATACACCATATGATCGAAATGAATGGCGTTTGTTCATAGATGGTTCCAAGTAAAGTTTGAAAGTGGCTCTACTTCATATTGGATATTGCTCATGCAGTACAAACTAAGAAATGCTACCACACTGCATAGGTACAATTTTGGCCAAGATCGAATTCAATGAGCATCAATGGAAAATTTGTGACGATTTGACATATTCATTACAGGTTATTGGTCTATTGGTTGGAATGCAAACTAGATTCATGAAATTTTGCTGTTTTTTTGTCTATGTAACAGCCATGCCATTATTTACCATTATACGAGAAAGGTGTGGTCAAGTCGTATCCATTATGAGCCAGGACCACAAAACGTGTCCTCTATACCACTTATGAACCTAGAGGACATTTTATTGCCACCTCTTCACATTAAACTTAGCCTCATCAAGAACTTTGTCAGAGCGCTCTATCGCGAAGGACCGGCTTTCCAGTACTCCACAAGTTGTTTCAAAAACTGTTATACCAAAAATCTTGGAAGGAATATTTGTAGGACCTGATATTCGATAAGTAATGGCTGACGCAAAGTTTACAAAATGTGTAACGCCTTATGAAGCAGCAGCAGCATTTCTCAATGCGTTGTTCATACCTTACTCAGATTTCAAGCAAGTAATCAACAATTTTTTGCAAAATCACCTCTCGAATGGCTGTCAAGATACATTTTCTGCAGTCACATTTTGATTTTTTCTCACAAAACATGGGCGATACAAGCATCAAGTAAGTAGAGCGGCTACACCAAAAGTTAGCGAAAATCGAAAGGCAATACCAAGGATTTTAGGATAAAGGCATGATGAGCGATTACTATTGGACCCTATTACGTGAAACTATTGCGGTTTCGCACGCAGTATAAAACTCGGTTCAACCTCTGTTCACTTCTGATTTATACATTTTAGGTCGATAAATGGATGTTATTGGTAAAAAATAGTCCAATGAATATTGATAAAACCAGAATCAATTTCAAAACCCGGCTGCTGATTTGGATTCAGCCCCCAACTTACTTTGTAAACATTTTGGTTGCTCAGGTCCAAAACCGTGTAAACTTGGGTATACCGTTCATTTTCTGATGACTACTGTCTATACTTTATTAACTACACAGTTGAGTATAGTTCATCATCAGCATACTACTGAATATAGTTCATCGCCTGAAGAGGCAAACTTGGTTGGTGAAACCCAATATGTATATGCCAGCATAATGACCTTTCGGAATATTAATGATTACTTTACATTTTACTTTCAAAGTATATAAGGGTGAAAACTGTTTGTTAGAAAAATTTAAAAGTTCCACAAATAAAATTAACTGCAAAATTAACTTTTGAATCTGGATTGTAAATGAAGAAAACATGGATTTGTGTGTATTGCAACCTCACAAGTAGAACGAAAATTGTATTCACATGTATTGATATTTATTTATCGAAAACATGTTATTATATAAATATAAATAATCATAACGAAAATCAAAACACCTATCATTAATTTATTTTAGGTATGCAAATGTATTAACAATAGATAAATAGTTTTAAAATACACTTATATCAGTTTACATCTGTTGTGTGGAATTGCCGTTCCAGGTTTTCTTTTCATCATCACTATCATTATTATCACCCAATCTATGAATATTGCTATTGCCTTGTCGTTTGATGACTGTTGTTTCACGAACCCTCTTCTTCTGTTGATCCACCCTACAAAAATTAAATACTTTATATACCATATAGAATATATGGAACTAGTTCTAAACCCCGAACATCACCAGAATATGGCAAATGATACCAAAACGGATGTGGGTTTTCAGGTGGTAGAGAGCAAGAAGGGGAGGAAGAAGAGGAAGAACAGGAGTAAGCGAACATATACAACCGAACTTGGAAAGGAGAGGGAAAGTAAACCCAGGCCAGGGTAGATCTTCCCCTTTGCAAGAGAAGATCATTGTATGAGCTACGTGGAAGCCATCACCCGCAACCGCTCCGGGTTGTAGTAAAAGGAAAAAATGAAGAGGCACAACAGAAGATTCAGAATGTGCTCCAGGATGAAAGGAGAGTGAATGTAAAAGAAGGTCATAAACCTAATCAGTTCAGAAGGGCTACGCAGATCAGGAACTGATCGAACTCCTGCTTGAGCAGAACTCTGGCTGAGTGAGGGTCACACGCAGGAGGGAATGAGAGGAATGATTGTGTGTAAAAGGAAAGAATGCAGATTGAATACTTGGAAAGAGAACATAGTTCTAGAAGTGTGTGCAATCCTCTCCTGCAGATTTATGAAAGTGAGAGTGGTGAGCCTGGACCGAACCGGTATACATGTAGAGGAACACAACAGTGTGGCTGTGTGCCTCAGGTGTTGTCACTATGGGCGTACAGCGAAGCATGCAGGCAGGAACCGGCCTGCAACAAATGTGGAAGGCAACACGAGGAGAAAGAATGTAGAGGTGATCGTGAACTCAATTGCGTCACCTGCAAAAGAGCCAGTGTGATTGGGAGTGAAAGGAAGCACTCGGCATTGGATCCCAAGTGCCCGGTATATATAAGAAGGGTTGAATTGCAACGGAGGAGAACGAACTATGTTCAGGGTCCTTCAAATTAATGTGGGCAAGTGTGAGGAGGCCACCACACTACTGCGGAAGGCCGCTGAAGAGCGCGATGCCGCAGTAGTGTGTATACAAGAGCCTTGGGTGAAAACAACTAGCACGGGAGGGCTGGAATAAACAAGATGGAGGAGAAAGGACGAAGGTTCGAACCTGGGTTCGCTCCTTCGTTAGTAGTCTGGCCCTAAAGAATGCAAGAAGTGCGAAAAGAATCGGTATAATTGTAGGAAACGAAAGGAGTAGCATGAAGATCATGAACGTATATGATGAACCGGGTGGAAGGAGGAATATAAGAATGAACGAAATTCGTAAGATTTTCGATGAATGAGAAGGAAGGAAGATTCTGGTTGGAGAGTTGAATGCGAAAAATGTTGCCTGGGGTGGCAACGTTTCGTTTGGTTACCTGATGGAGAATGACTGCGAGAGTCCGGCAACTTTCTCTAGTAACAGAGGAGAGAGCTGGGTCGACCTGACCATTAATGGAAATACGCAGGTTGATGAATAAAAAGTATGCATGGAGGAAACACTGAGTGACCATCGGATGATTGAGTTTTGCTTGACGGGGCTACCAAAGGTGAGGAATGGTAACAAATATTAGGAGCCAACTGGGCTGGTATAGAACAAGATTTATCGAACTACAGGCCAGGTAGGCTAGGTATGATAGGAGAGATTGAGAAGGAAGCGGTAACGCCTCAAGATAGAATGTGGGAAGCGTGTATAAGGTATATACCTAGGAGTGAAAGGATGATCGTCCCTGAAAAAGAATGGTGGAACGCGGAGCTGGAAAGCTCACGTAGGAATGTGAGAAGGATAAGAAGAGAAGCGCAAGGAATCGGGCACGAGGATGCAAGGAACAGAAGAATGAATGAGAACAAGTTAGAAAGGAATAGGTATAAAAGAATAGTAGGGAATGCTAGAATGGTATGGTTGAGGAAGATGGTGGAGCTGATCCAGGATGAAAATCCGTGGAACTACCGGCTCCTCAACGATGATAGGAAAATCCCTTCTAATGTGAGAGAAGATGGATCCTTTACCGAGGGGAAGGAAGAAACCAGCAGGTATCTGCTGAAAAAGTACTTCCCTAGGGATGATCATTTGAGCGATACTCCGCTCAGCCGTCGGATTAGGGAGATTGATAGAGGAGAATGGAAAAGGACCAACCAGCTTTTACGATTGGGGAGCTACGAGCTGTAGCTGAGCAGCTCCTCGATGGAAAGGCGACTGACGTAGATGGAGTCCCCAATAAGATGATTTGTAAGGCGACCGAATGGAAAGAGGAGTGCATGTTAAAACTTTTCAACGCCTGTCTGGAAAGAAGTTATTTCCCTGAGGTGTGGAAGCAAACAAAGGTTGTGTGGATATCAAAGGACAGAAATCCCAGGCCAATCAGCTTGCTGACCGGCATGTGACGGATGTTGGATAGGCTTCATAATGGTAGGATTCAAGTCTGGTGTGAAAGAGAGATAAAATTATCTCCCAACCAGTATGGTTTAAGAGGAGGAATGGATACTGTGATGACCGTGAAGAAAATGGTGAAGCGAATAAAAGAGAAGAGATGAAGGAAATACAGTCTCGTTGTGGCATTCAACCTGCCCAACGCCTTTAATACCGCATGGGCACCGGCGATTGAGGGATGCATGGCACGCATATGAATGCCAGAAAATGTGGGAAAGAGCATGAGTTTCATAGGGGTGAAAACAGTTACCTGTGGGACGGTCTCTGAAACAGTAAACAGAGGCTGGAGCCAGGTCAACAGACGGCGATGTCATTATTCATGTCCCTATGAACATGTCGAAGGATTTGTGGTAAAACTTGGGATTTAGGTCCCAAACAAATCCGTTGGATTCATGTAATGATTGTAAAGACCAATGATCACTTATGGAGCAATTTCCTGGTGGCCGAAGGCTTTACAAAAAAAAGGCTCAGACTGGCCATCAGTACCACACCATCAGTGTCCATGGAGATCTTTCTAGGTCTACCTCCTCTCCATATTTTTTTTTTGGCGAGAGGCTAGATGGACTGCATTGGCACAATCGCCAATTGCTTAAATCAATATAATGCAGATTCAAAGAAGAATATCGTATCCAGTGAGGAGTCAACCTATTTTAATGTAATGACTTGTTTATTGTATTGACATGTTTCAATTGTTTAAATGTAACATTCTTTTCGACATGGCCAACCTCACTAATAGTAAGTTGAGACCTTTCATAATAATATTTTTTTATATTGTATACATTATACAAATTTTGTAACTTTTCCCTGAAGATGATAATAAATTTTATCAAAATATTGGAATAACATGTGTTATAAGAGTACATTTCGGTTCTGCTGATCACCCAAAGATATTATATTTTCCAAGTGTTGTTCTCAACTAGTCAGCAAAGGTTTGTTGAAGGAGATACACAAAAATGTTTCATACAAAAGTTTTAGGAGTTCATGAGAGCTTTATTTTGATATGATTTTTAAATATACAGGGTGTTTGGTGTAGGTGCTACAGACCAAAATTCCATTTTTTAAAATAGAACGCCCTGTATATCATTACATATTCAGGTGCTACGTTAAATTCTGATATCATTTCATGTTTGGTTTTTGAAATTCGGTTACGGCGTTGTTGAGTTATTGC
>NW_019292151.1:0-18098 GCF_000500325.1 Leptinotarsa decemlineata | reverse complement strand
TATATATATATGTTTTTGAAGTTATAAGAGGTGTAAGCTTCAACCTCTAGAACAGTTCAGAACATCCAAGAGAACATTCAACATTCGAGAACATTCAACAACGTTCTAGGACATACTGGAACATTCCGAAATTTTGAGGAATAGTCTCCCTGGGCACAGCCAGTATACACCAGCTATTTATCTATATAAACAGTACTGCATCTACAATTCTGGGCTCTGGAGAGCTATGCCTGTTCTGGTGAATGTCTTTAGAGCCAGATTCTTATGAGCAAATATGATGAAAGGAGAATTCTCTAGACTACTTATTTCTTTATAACCTGAATTCAGATACTCTTAAAAAGACTACTTATTTCTTTATAATCTGAATTCACGTACTCTTAAAAAAAATCAATTGAAAAAGTTTATTATAAGTAGGAAATTGAAAAAGAGAAGAAAAAAATTCGAACCAATTTTTCCCAAGATGTAATACTCCCAAAACAAAAAATATTCATATACTGTATTTATTTTTGAAATCCCTACCCTTATTTTATTACCTGGATTCTGTAGATTCTTCGGCAGGCCTTTTACTTCCTGCCACATTTGGATTGGTACCAAAAATGAAAATCTTCAGATATCCAAAAATATTCCAAATTGGAGCAAGAAAAGACCAGATCATAGATGAGAACGTTCCTCCGGGATGAGTTGACACCATTCCCTGATTTGCTGGTAAAACCAAAATAACAGCATTAGGAACTAACTGCAGATCCACCAATGTTTGAGAATAATCATTATTGGTGAATTCCCTTCTAGGAAATGTAGTGGACAGAGTAAAATCATTAAATGGTAATTTCAAATTGGCTTTGATGTAGGAAACGACTGCCTGCATTGGGTCAGAACTAGCAAATTCTTGTGTGTTAGATGAGCCATCTGGTAGTCGGAACTGAAGACGAGTTGTATTCGACTTGACTGAGGGAACAGTAGGCTGAGTTGGTTTGGGTGTTTCGCTCACGGACTGCGTTTGGGGTTGCGATTTGGATAATCGTTCCACTCTATCTTGAGCAATTTGTGCCAATACTCGTTCTCTAGCCTGTTGATTCTCACGTTTCTCTCTGTCGCGTTCTTCTTTGAGCTGTTTCAGTTCTTGATCTTCCTGCCATTTCTTCATCTGTTGAACATTCTGACCCATCTTGCGTCTTTCTAACTCTCTGAGACGTTCATTCTGAGTCATGAAAAGATGATTGAGTTTATATATTGGGATGAAACTGACTATACAATTTTGTTACATTTTGATAGAGAAATGATATGGTGACAGATACTTGTCAATTGAAAAGAAACATACAGGGAGATTCAAATTCAAGAAAATAACTTAAAAAGAAATTGCCCGACAGCACAAGATAAGAATCCTAGTCCTGAAGGCAAAAAAAGCGATAACAATTCTGCTGAACTTTTTCTCAAATTCTGAGAGTTGGTGTTTGAATTATCAGATCAAGCCAACTTTTTGTTAGGTAACTTAATATAATTCGTATAATATAGATATTATCGGCTTGAAACGGATGTAAGTGTAGCCTCATTCTACCTTGCTTTTCAGGGTAGCCTCAACAAAGAAACTATTCTGGTGTCAATGTTTGTTTGTGAGACATCACAAAATCAAAATAATCTATAAATTTGTATCTTTACAAGACCAAATCTTTTCACCTGACCTTTTCACACAAAATCAAGTACGTTACAGATAGTAAATATGTTCAGTTTTTTTCATACATTTTGTCAATATCAGTTTTAATAATTTTTCCTTCAGAATCACGAAATCATACTAGCTTTAATTTTTGAACTCGAGTACTAAACAATACATACTTAATTATTAAAAATTATTGTGCAGCCTTTGGATAATGCTATAATGAAATAAATCCTCAGTTTAAAAATGTACCGATTCAAACAATTTACCAACCGCAGAACATGTAAGAATCAAAGAAAATACTAAAAAATAATAATTTTCAATATAAGTCATGCTACCAAACAAATGTTGTAGGAGCAAATGCTCATTACAACTTATCACTGATGCATACATTTTTTTTTTCTTTATGTTACTATGCTTGTTCTCAGTTGGGTATTTTTTCATTTTCAAATGAAGACACAATTTTGTGTATGACAGTGTACCACTAATATGTTCCATGAAGATAATTCTAGCAATGGTCAGTTTACATAAAATATTTCAGAGGCCTTTCTTTAGCTTTATTATTTCAGTGTAAGTAATCAAGAAACCATATTCCTATTCAGTGCTTCTTTACATTCACCATTTTCTAATAGCTCCTCCTGTTCAGTTGTTCAATTCTCAACTGAAAGAAAAAGTGAGTTGAAAATAGTTTAAATTTATTCCTTGTCATTGCTAGGCCTGTAATTCAGTGTGTTTCCACTTTTTGTATTAATAGGTTAGAAATATTTCCCTCAGGAAATAGTAACGTTCTTTTTAGTTTTGCTATCAAAGGATATTTCTTTCATTTTAGGGTTTCAATATTAACTAGATTCAAGTGACCCTAACATCCATATTATTAAACTTTGTTAGGGATATTGTTATGCAGTTTTGAAAACCTTATTCATATTTCCAAAGAATTTGACTGATACTTGATGAAAATCCATGATTACTTGAACAGTTCATGCCTGAAAAAGCTGTTGCTTAGTGAAACTCGTGTTGCCATTTTGTAAATTGTGTATGAAAAAATTCCATGTAAAGTGGTAGATAGAAACTGAAATTTTATCAGTTCGGACTTCCATTATCTAATATTATATAAAATGATTTGAAATCACTAAAAGAATAAATACAAATTAAAATGAATAGCTAAAAATAACAATTATATTGAGCAGAAAACCCTGAAATGTAATTACAATGAAATAAATTACAAGTAAAAAAATAGAACAATTAAACAAACCTGAAGACGGTGGATACTAACAATCGAAACGTCGTGAAGTAACTTGGCTTGGAATTTCATAATTTTTTGTTGAATTGTTCTATTTTTTACTTATATTTTATTTCACTGTAATTTCATTTCAGGGTTTTTTGCTTAATATAATTGTTATTTTCAGCTATTCTTTTCAATTTGTATTAGTTCTTTTAGGAATTTCAAGTCATTTTATATAATATTAGGCAACGGAAGTCCGAACTAATGAAATTCATCATGAAACACTGTCAATCACCTTCAAACAGAAATTGAAATTATTGCATTTCTGAAATTCATAAAACGGAAAAAGGATTATTTAAGATGTTACCTCCTTCTCTTCTCTTTCTTTTTCTTTTCGTTTAACTTCTAACAACATTTGTGCTCTTTGAATTTTCTCTTCATCGGTTAACTTTACACTTCCTATATTTTCAGAAGAAGCACTGTGGTTCCCAGTGTCAGGAATATTTTCCTCTTTCTGTAGATTAACCTTTTTATCATCCTGAGAAGGCTCATCACTTTTAATTTGGCATACTCCGTTTTTACATTCCATTTGGTCTGATACTTCAGTTCGTTCTGCACTTATCATACTCGCAGAAAGGTTTGCTGCTGAACTACCTGTTGTGTTCGTAGTTATTCCAGCCTTAGATAAAATATTGTCAACTCTTTTTGTAACATCTTCTAGATTATCATTACCAGTTATGATGTCTAGAGGCGTTCCACTTTTTCCAATGAAATAAATCGAAGGAACACTTGGTTCTTTATCTGGATTTCGAGTTAAGGAAACAAGTATTTTGGTTTTAGTTAAAAAAGAGTTTTCAACTATGAAAAAAAATATTAAACAGTATTTCAATTGCAAGTAAAACTATTATTCAAAATGAAGCTTTTTTTCATAGTCAAAATCAACCCAATCAACCCACACACCAGAAATATAAAAAGTAATTCTCAAAGTCAATTTTAAAAGTAACTTCTCCAAAAACAATAATAATTGTACCTGAAACAACCAATTAACAAATTGTTGATATTTTTACATCAACCACTGGTGATACCAAATTAGGTCGCAGATTTCTTCTTCTGCAACTGTGATGAAACAATTTTTGACATGATTCGCCTTCGAAGTTGGCATCTTCAAAATATAATTGTACCTGATGATAGATATCATTCAGTCAGAGACATGTGTGCCAAGAATAGTGCTACATTCTTTCCAAGCCCTTATTTCAACCATCAATAAGGAAGTTAAGAATAAAATATGAAGAAATGCAATTCATAAAAGATGAATTTTACGATAGTGTCTTTGAAACTGAAAAAATGTTAGCTTTAGAAATAAAAACTTTATGGAAAGAGCAAGTTGGTATTTACCTGGTGTATGTTCAGAAAATGAGAATTTTCATTTATATATTCATCTAAATCAGTGTTTCCTAACCTGGGGGTAATTACCCCCGCAGGGGTAAAACGGCAATTCTAGGGGGGTAACAGAGTTGGCACAAAAAAGTATTAAATTAATAAACAAAATAATAGTACGGTAGCACGGCGCTCTCATGCGCGCGGCTGACGGCCACGGCGGGTGAGCGGCGGTGTGGGAGGGGTGAAGCGCGGCTTCGATGTGGCTAGCGGCGGCGGCCGGGCCGGCGCTGTTATTATTATTATTATTGTCACGAGTGATTTGTTTACATTACGTATACATGTATCTGTTGACTTTTGTTTTAGGTACCTACAGGTGTTTTTGACATGGCTTTTACTTCATCTGGTGAAACGCCCACTTATAAAGAAGCATTTCTACAATGGGGTTTCACAAGTATCGTGGACAAAAATATAGAAAAGCCTCAGTGTGTTTTATGTAATAAAGTGCTTAATCCAGAAAGCATGAAACCGAGCAAAATAAAAAAACATTTTGAGAAAGTTCACAAGGAGTTCGCAGATGAAAGTATAGATTTTTTTAAGAAAAAGGAGAAGGTTCTGAAGTCTTCACGATTGGATTCTACAGGTAATATGCAGAAAGCAAATGAATCATGTTTTCAAGTTTCATACAAAATTGCTTACCGCATTCCACTTAATAAAAAACCACACACTATAAGAGAGGACCTCATCAAACCTTGTTTGTGTGATGCAATATCACTTGTTATTGGTGAGCAATATATAGCTGAGATCAAACAAATCTCACTCTCAAATACTACTGTTCAAAGTCGCATTTGTGAAATGAGTGCCGATATTCTAGCAACCGTTACTGCTGAAATAAAGGAAAGTCCTATGTTTGCGCTG
Source organism: Leptinotarsa decemlineata (assembly GCF_000500325.1). Lineage (NCBI taxonomy): Eukaryota > Metazoa > Arthropoda > Insecta > Coleoptera > Chrysomelidae > Leptinotarsa > Leptinotarsa decemlineata. Next base: position 12,930 of record NW_019292151.1, on the reverse strand, counting down.
CAGTTGAACGAGTCCACAGATGTTGCTTCGTGTTCACAATTATTGGTGTTTATACGATACATTCAAGATGAAGATGTAAAGGAGGAATATTTGTTCTGTAAGTCTTTGCCCACCACTACTCGCAACGAAGACGTATTCAAACGCTAAAAGAGTTTATTGAGGAAAATGGCCTGGACTGGTTGAAGCTGGTTGGTGTTAGTACAGATGGGGCGCCTTCCATGATGGGCATCCGTTCTGAATTTCAAGTACTCGTGAAACAAGTTGCTCCTCAAGTTTTCGACTATCATTGCTTGATACACCGTTACGCTTTGGCAGTGAAGATGCTTCCACCAGATTTGCTACATACGTTAAGTGACATAGTAAAAATTTTTAATCACATTCGAGGCAGCGCTACGAACTCAAGATTATTAAAAAATTTGTGCGATGAAGTTGGTGCTACATTAAATGCTCTTTTGTATCATACAGAGGTACGTTGGTTATTAAGAGGGAAAGTTCTAAGTAGGGTTTACGAACTACGAGAAGAAATTAGATTGTTTTTTGAAAATCAGAGAACACAAAAAGAAAAAAAATATTGTGCAAAAATTAAAGACCAAACATTTTTAGCAAAGATGGCGTACGTTGCTGATTTTTTCAGTAAAATTATTAGTCTGGATATTTCACTGCAAGGAAATAAAACAAACATTTTGACGTTGCACAATAAAATCGCAAGTTTTTTGCGTAAATTGGAACTTTACCAACGTAGATTCCAAGCTGGCAATGTATCAATGTCTACATAACTAAGTGAGCAATTAGTAAATACTAAACAAGACAAAATCACGTTTGAGAATTCCGTGGTTCAACATTCAACTGCTGTGATAGACTCACTGAAGCAATATTTTCTGAACATGGATAGTCGTGAATCCTACTCCTGGATTTTAAGACCATTTTCTACTTGCGTCGATATTTTCAAGGATGGAGATGTATCAGCAAAAGTAGTTTCTTAGACTACGGGCAAGCTGCAGAATATCCTATTATAGCTGACAGAGCTTTAAAAATGTTGATTCCATTTGCTATAACTTACAGATGTGAAACTGGTTTCTCGACTCTTGTTACATTAAAAACAAAAGCTATAAACCGTTTGAATGTGAAGCATGACATGAGATACGCGTTGAGTGAAACCGAACCTAATATTGTTAAACTTGCGAATGCAAAGCAATATCAACCTTCACACTAGTTAAGTCCGAGATATATATATTACTAGTTACCTAAACCTGCAATTTATTACCTAATAAAGATATTTTTGTTCGAATTTGTGTGGTTGAATCATTTTAAATTAGCTAGGGGTAAACTCAATTCCCATAGTTGTTCACAGAGATAGTGGCATTGAAAAGGTTAGGAATCACTGATCTAAATCAATGTTTTCCCACAAACTACATCTAAAAATTTGATCTTCACAGACTTTATTTTCAAAAAATATCACAAGTTTCGTCGCTATCACAGTAGCTTTCTCGTTAATCAAGTTAATCAGTAAATTAATGTTGTTGCCTTCAATATGGCCCCCATGCATTTGTGTCAGCACTTTTTCCAATCCCCGAAACCCTTGTCAAACTTGATATTAAGGATATCCTTTGGCTCTTTCAGCTATGTGTTTTTAAGACCATCTATGCTTGTGACGGCCCTATGTCTGGCAAATATGAAGGATGAGGCATCGCTACAGAATTATGTCATCGGAGATAAACTCAGATGTATAAATCTCCAAGAAGCTAGCTACTCGCGCCAGCAAAACGTCAGAAAAAAATTCCAAAAATTGACAGCCTTCAAACCCAAAAAATAGTGACTCCAGATTTATACCCGAAAAACAGTGTCACTAGATCTTCACTAAATTTTATTAGTTCGGACTTCCATTGTCTAATATGAATCTATGATTCAAAATCTATGAAAGAACAAATAGAATTAAAATGAATAGCTAAAATATCAATTATATTAAACAAGGAAATGTGAAATGAAAATACAATAAAAAGAATTAAATATTCAATATCTACTCTGTGGTCATTTTTATTTTGTATCTTGATTATTTTATTCATTGTATTATATTCATTTCACGTTTTATGTTTTTCTAAATTTCTTTGTTTTTTCATAGATTTCGAACCATAGTTGAATCACATTCGACAGAGGAAGTCCGAACTAGAGTCTGAACTAATAAAATTCACCATGAAACACATTTTTTATCAACATAATGAATATACTTTTCGACAAACCACCCAAAAAGAAGTCAGGTTCGGATGTCAAGCATTGCTCTCCCCATTCCCAGAAGGAGTTTACTAATATCAAAATGTATTTGATTTTTTTTGGCACAAACAGATTATATTATTATAGAATGTTGATGTAACGTGCAGGCAATTGTTTTTAATCTTTTCAACTATCTCTACATCAATCACCAGTTTACTTTCCTGATGGTTAATGAATCCAGTGGACCTGAAGAAAAGGATACATATTTCACTGAACTGTTGATGAGGAACTGAACCAGCCTCTAGTTTTATTGCTACAAAATGTTCCTGTTCTAATTTTTTTCCAAGTGCACCATTTTCGATGAGACTAGATATTTTTTGTGATTGTTCATCAGTACCTATGGAAATATTTTATTTTATGATGGAGAATAATGAAAATCACTTAAAGGAGTTACCTTCAATGTAAACGATGAAAATCGCCCCCTTGGATTTAGAATATCCAATTGCTTCAGCTATTCCTCCAGGGTACCACTTCATATTGTTATTTTTTTCTATCTTAAATTAAAAATATTCAGGAATGAAAAAAAATTGCAAAAATTGCATCAACGAATGACGTTGCATTCATTTTCTGATCATTTTCTTCTTCTCCTTATTTATTGATTAACCTCGGTTTCTGAGACCCAGACCCATCTAAAGAATTACTTTATATTCAAGAGGTCCATTGTAGAAAGGTGGCGGTGTATTAATCCCTAGAAAATAAAGAATTGGAAGCATACGTATGTTTCAGTTTTGAAATATTATTATTCCCAATGAAGTTGTGAAAGGGACTTATTTTTGACCCGTTATAATCCAAAATCGTGTGCGAATGTTATTGAAAACGTGCGGTTGCTATTTTTGACTGCTCAAAGACTCGACTGTGTATCAATTTTTATGCAAGCAAACCGACCCAGTCGCATATGAAAAAAAGTGTGAATCGAAGATTTGCCAAAATTTCTGCAAAACGTTTCAAAATTATTTTGTGATAATTCGTATTCTGTTTTAATTTCTCAAGGGACCGAGATTTAGAGTCTGTCGCGGTAATTAGTTTGGTAATAGTATATGTGGCAGAAAGAAATGTTTTTTCATTTTCGCAGTATCTCCAGATATCTTGAGCAATACGATTTAGTTTTACAATTTTTATACCACCCATTTTGTTGCTATAAGATATTGCTTTTTTATTGTTCAATCCAATAAGAACATTGCAATTATAGATTCGGTTCTCGTGAAACTTTGAATAGAAGAAATCAGCTTGTAGCTTCTAAAATACTGTTTTTCTTCATGACTCCAAAAGCCACGAGATTTTTTGTAATTGCAAAATGCCCCCAACCACATTTTGAGGAAACAGAGAAAATATCAAGTTTCAATTTTATTTCTTTGAAACATTTTCGGCTACTGAGGATAAAATAAATATCCACCATTGTAAGTCATTTCGAAAAGAATCTAAAATTTTCATTATTCTATCGTAGTCGCCAAAATTCTCAAAAATTTTCAAATATTTAGCTTTTTCTTAATTGTTTTATGTTGTCTCAAACATTTAAGGGCAGCGCAGGCTGGTACCAAAATACATATGAATGTGGGCATATCTCTATGATAACGATATCATCTAAGTAGGCTTCACATACAATTTCAAATTGGGGAAGATTGCTTGATAGCGTCTTTAGTATTTAGGTAAAAATGTATGGTACAGTACATAATCCGAAAGGCAATGAATTAAATTGATATAACTTTTCTTTAAATCTGAATTCCAGGAATGTTCTGTGTTTTTCACCAGACTTAAATAATGTGCATCTTTAAGGTCAATCGTGCGAGGACCTTTTTTTTTTGTGTATGAGGTCTTTAACACTTAGATAATCCTCTAATTTGAAATACAAAGGGTTCATAAATTTGTTTAAATTTTTCAGATTTGATATAAATTGAAAAGAACCATTTTGTTTTTTGGAAAGAAAAAAATTCCCAGTTTTCATGTGCTGACAGCGAAACCGCACCTATCGTGCATAGTTCGTGAATAATTTTCTCAACGGCAGCCACATGACATTTGTTCATTTTTTGAATGATTTGGAATGATGATTACATATTTGGATTGAAAACTGTATCGAGAAGAATTACATACATATAAGAGAATAAACCTACACCATAGGTTCTGGAAAATGCCTGCCGGAAAACAAAAACTTCCCTGGCTAATACGACGCTGGATATTGAATTATATCGGATAGACATAAATGAGAAAACATGTATATGTGGGGGTATCTAATTTGAATGAAATGTTCCAGCTAGCTCCTTTTTTAAGGACAAAACACAAGCGATACAGGAAAAATCCTTAAGGAGCTCTGAGAGTGGTACCTGTGCGAAAGTAGCGATTCACGTAGGATTTGAATCGTTGGAGATTAATTTCATTTGGAAAAACGTTCTCAGGAAGTTTATTCCACATAACGCAGTTCTCGAAATGAAAGAGTCCTTGAACAGTAGAGTTCGAGGTATATTGAGTTGAACCTCAAAACGATGAGCAGCCACCGTCTGTCGCGTATTTCTGATATGTACCGCTCTTGGTGGAATCAAATGCGCCAAGTCACTTCACCACTTCCCGTGAAGGTATCTATAAAAGAGAGACAAATCTCCAACCTTTCTTCGATGTTCCAGACTATCAAGATTGCAAGTGATATTTGTGTCTCTAATCAGGGGGATGGCTCTTTTCTGGATGGAATTCAGTAGTCAGGGTATGCTAGGGCGGAGCTCCATTTTAACCCCCAACAAACTTATCGAAGCAGAAAGCGGAATTGTATGCCCTGACATTATTATATCCGGTTCGGTGACATTATAGAACCACTTTTCACAAACAAATAAACGAGGCCGATTACTTTCCTACCGAATACTAGTAATGTGTGTACAAATTTCGTCCTAGTTCTTTCGGACGAGTGTATGAAATAGTCTGCGAAATATAATTATTGATCAGTAAATACATTTGCAGGTCAATATGAGATGGGACAAAAATTGGGTATTATATACGCACACGTTTTTATCCATACGAATAGCTCAAAAACTTCTGAAATTTTCTATAGGTCAACAATAAGTCCCCATAGAATTAAAAATAAAACTTCAATTTCTTTATTATACAAAATTGAAAATGTCAAAATTTTATATCTGCTGAAAACATACCTCTGGGGATGGACAACATTCAAGTGGGCGATGGTTTCATTTATTTTTTATCAAAAGTTGAAAATTTGAAGTCATTTGTCATTAATTTTTGATGTGTTTGGGGAAAGTTATTCGAATTCAAGGTCAAATCGAATTTAAATTGTAAGCAATACCTAGATGTAACAACGAAATTGTGCTGCAATATAATTAGCCCGCTTGAGCATTGATTTAATTAGGACTTTTATGTTATATTTTCCATTTGAATTCAGAATAAAATATTGATATATTTACAACTGAATAACGATATAAACAAAGATGCATATCACAGAACCACAGGAGCTTATTGTTTCGAAGCATATTTTCGAATGTGTCAATCTGAGATCACAGAACACAATGATATACGTTAGCCAGTTGTAGCTGTTTCGTGGTGTGCAATGCAATATAGTTAGCTAAGAGAGAAAATGGCGTTTGTGAGCTTGGTGGTGGTTTTACGTAGAGTGATATAAACATTAAATAAATAGATCGTTTATTTAACAATGTTTCAAAATGAAGTGCTATAATTAAATGGATTAGTTATTGTGTTGTGAAAAATGACGGCAAATATGTACCGTGTCGGAGGTTAGTACCCTTCTTGTTTTTATTTAAACCGGCTTCACACAAGGAAGTTCTGTTCGAGATGATTGCACTGCATGTATTATATGCTTTCTTGACTTAGGGAACTTGATTAATTAATTCAGTTTTCATTTTTTTATATGTTCGAACAATTTTTCAATAACAATTGACAATTGTTGAACTGTCAGCTCAGCCCAGTTCTTGGGTTCATAATTCATTTCACCTGATAAAATAAACATGAAGGTTAATTTTTATCACTGTGCTCAGACATATTAGAGCAACTACATTTTCTCTAGCTTGATAGGGTTTTAGAATAAATACTGACTTTTTTCCGATGATATTGTTATCTAACGCATTTTAAATGTTAAATTGACGGTTCTTTCATTTTTGTTTTTACCTTAGGTCGGAAACCTATTTTTACAATGTTTAAAAATAGAAAGAACAATGAACCATGTCGTTGAATTTTCAATTATCGAACTGGTACCTGTATGACCTTTAAATAAAATCTCTTCTTTAAAAAAACCAAGATCAAGTGCCGCGCTGATTGAATTATTTTTCTAGATTACGTCTACTTCGAGACGTCTTCGACGTCTCCCTACCAAATACGCCGTATAGAAGAATTAAACAAAACGGCGTCGGGAAACGTCGAAGCGAAGGTAATGTGTTTCTATCGACGAAGAGATTTGCCTAGCCAGCTGATCCAGCTAGCCGACAAACACCAATGTGAGTACCTATTCCTGTTTGAATATTCACTTCCCATATTTCGACGGGTTACAATAATTATTTCGTTCCTCTCTCGCTTTTCACGCATTCTAAATGAGTAGAGGGGCAAAATTCTTGATTAGACGATCGATATGCCCTGACTGTACCTGTCTTGTCACCCACCGCCTCACCACCACGTTTGTTTCGCAAAATCATGTCGCAACTGTACTTGATCAGAGCGCGTCGCTATGACAACTGCGAGATGCCCGTTCTTTAGGCCAGACTGTACTTTTATAATTACACGCAAAAAGTGGACGAGCCAAAGCATTGTGTTTTATTTCATTCGGCTCCAGTGTGCTCAATTTTACACATAAGGAATCAATTACATAATACTTCACGGTGATGATTTTGATAATTTTTCTTGATGATATTCAATCACAGGTTGCTGGAATATTCAACAGCTATTCCCTGCGAGAAATTTTTGATGTAGTGTTTTTATATAATATTTCATGACGGCGAATTCCTTTTTCTCATGTTGATATCTACGTACATTGAGAAACACTATTTAACTGAACTTACTTTACTACTTTTACCTGTTCACCTACTAATTTTCAATATATTCTTGGTGGTTGTCTGTCTTGCTGTCTTAATAATTCTGGTATTCAACATTAACCAAAAAGTACACTTTATACACCTGTTGGTTTGGGTTCGGATTGAAATATGTAAGTCGGATTTGGCTTGATGAACGTTTTCCATGCCGTATTTTTACGGTGAGGCATTCAATATATATTTTTTTTATTTACGCCAATAGTAATTCGGACGTAATAAATTGAATCAGCAAAATATTTTTAATTATACACATTTATTTTTAAAAATCTTGCAAGATTTTTCTTTGAAAATAATTGCATTTTTTCTGTCACATCTCGGGTTGAAAAATATTTGGCAACACCGCAACACGTGCTATATTTGATTTTTTCATCAATTCTCTGTTGAGGAAATCGATTTTTGAAAAAAAATAATACTTCATTTCTTTCACCTATACAACGCCAACTAGTGAAATATTTTTTTTGCAGTAAGCATCTTCTATTGAAACCACTTTTTCCTCACTAGAACAAGAATGCTGTCTCTCGACGCGCGTTTCGCTGACCATGTTAGCGTCATCAGGAGATGACTAAAAACCTGTTTTTTACTGATGATGCCAACTTGGTGGACGAAACGCGCGACAAGTTTCAGCATTCTTGTTTTGGCGAGGAAAAAGTGTTTTCAACCGATTCATTTCACATTTTGAATACTAGTTTTATAAACATGAAAAATGAGAAATAAAACTTTCTATGTTTTTTTAACAATTGTATTTGTAACTAACGTTACTGCAGTTTCGTTCTATAAGGACATTTTCAATGTAGGACGAAACTGCAGTAACGTTAGTTACAAATACAAGTGGTAAAAAAGGGAAAGTTTTATTTCTCATTTTTCATGATGATCTCCTACCAAGTACTAACGGCTACATCAATTTATTGAAAGAATATCACTTTTCTCAATTCTCAGTAGAAAAATTTTCCGAAATTCTTGAAACGTAAAAAATATGTCTTCAATATAGAAATAAATTATTACTACCCTACAATTTTTGTAAATAAGAATAAACCATTCTATACCAACAATAACTCAAGATTATGATAAAAGCCCAAGCGGATAATTTTACTGGCCCTAGTGACGAACTTGTGTTTGAAATAAATTAAATGCCAGGACCGAGGCCAGGAATCTATCGACGGTGTCATTTGTATCCGTCAGAGCGTTTCTGTTTTCACACCGCTCAATTCAACTAAAAATTATGTTCTTCCCTATATTTTAAAAGTACTACACATATCGTAAAGGAATCGTAAGACAAAGGGATTTTTTTTAGAATCTAATATTACCCGGAAAAATTAGCATTACTATATGTTTTCGTGTACTTATTCGATGGAGGACAACTTATTATAAGTTATAAGATATTTTTTTAGTAAGCCGTATTTCGTTTTTGAAAGTATATTCTATTTTATTGTTACAAACGAAATATTTCACTTTTGAATTAGAACATGTTCACAAAAATGTATTGTTCAATTTTCTATATAATATAGGTCGTTCCAACGAAAACTTCATCCCCTGTAAGTCAGAAACGGACGTGTAATCGAACATTTCAAAGAACATATGAATTTTTATTCATATGTGTGTGTGTGCAATTAGTCTAAGGCCGATTCTGGACGGCCGATTTTATACCGGTCGTCCAAATTCCAATAGTGAACGACATGTGGGAACGGAACCTGGTACACATGCCTACCGGTGATCGACGCCGATCACCGGCCTTAGGCTAATTGCACACACAGCGATCTAGGACGGTCGATGTTATACCGGTCGTCCAAATTCCATTAGTGAACCACATGTGGGAACGGGACCTGGCACACATGCCTACCGGTGATCGATGCCGCTCACCTTGTAATATCTCCCATAATTTATTTCTTCTTATATTAGGAAAAAACTGTCTTCACGATTAACTGACAAAACTTAATTTAATGTAGGTATTTCGTTTTTTATGTAAACAGAAGTGTACTGTTCTCCTAATAGAATTTTCGACTTCTTGTCGATAACCAAACACTTTCTGCCAGTGGATACTTTCGGCTACAAAAAGCTGTTGTTTTCCTCGAGTTCCTTAAGAATTCTAAAAATTGTCGATCTATTGACACCGGTCATACTTGGGCATTTTTGCACACTTCCTCCATACTTTTTATTTCGGGGGGATATTGTATTCTTAAAGAATTATGAACATTTATAACAATTGTTTTTCGTTTATATTTAATGCTGACAGTTTCCGTGTTAGGAATCACACGTTGGGAGGCAAGACCTCGTTAATCCTTAGTTCGCACAAGTTTCGACTTCTGAGGGTTGTCGTTCGTAGGGGTGCGATAGCTGGTTAACGGAAAAACAGACAGAGAGTTTCGGACGTTTCACGGTTCCCGAAAAACTAACTTCCATATTGTATAGCTTTTTATTCAACGTGCTTTCGAAGTTAACTGAAGAATATCACTAAGACTAACCCCTCTACCATTACATTTAAACTCCCAACAGAAAATAATATTTTCTTCCTATGGAAAAAGCCAAGTCAGTCCTATTGATTTATTCAAAAATAAATTTTGTATATTCATTTATTCAATTTGTTGAGAGTAAATGATATGTATAGATGAACTGCTGTAGTGTCTCTCATTTCTGGACAGACTAGTGTCATACCGTATTTGGAGAATAACAAGATCACAATCAACCCGGTTAACATGTATTTATAAACTTCTCAAAGAAACTCACGAATGTGAAGATCTTTGGGATCCTACCCCTGAAAGAGAAACGTGTTCGTAAACAAAAAAATACGCGATATCTGAATTTTGTACCTGGGTAGGTGCTTGAATTTTGAGAACACTCAAGTTTGGTAATTCAACAAGCGAGTGTATAGTCGAAGTAAACGATATTGTGCACATTTAAAGGTGGCGGCACTCTCAAAGGCCAAAAAAAAAAAATACATAGAAATGAACCGGCAGCGAACTAGTCCACGTGTACTGTAGACTTGGCGGTTCGTATTGGATAATTTTTATTAACCGAGTTTTATGATTGGCTGAAGAGTCGTGGAATTAAATTTGAAGTCATATTACGGTGACGAATAGAAATCGGGAAATGCGGGGATGGTTATCGCCGTCGTGTCATCAATGTTCAGTTCAGGAACTGGTTTCGAGGGAAACAAACTATTACAAGCAACATCAGATTTGACCGAAATCACTTTCTCAACTGTACGTATAATAGTCGAAAACAAACCTTATGAACGCAAGATGCGATGTTACGGGATTACCAAAACCTTTAGATATTCATCTAATAAAATCATTGAAAAAAAACAATATACGACTTTTACAAAAGCAATGAAATTCCTACAACTCTCATAATATCATAAAATCATATCATAAAAAAGAAATTGAATACTTACGGCCATAACGTATGCTGCAGTGACAAAATTCAGAATTGGATAAAGAAACTAGGATTTAGAGATAAAATAATGAACAAACGTCAATCAGTTATGGAAAGCAGAAGAATAGTGGAATTGCGTAACAAATACTTAGAACAAATAACTATATAAATATTGACAAGAACAACAGCAAATTTTCTTTGTTTTGGTATTAAACGTGAAATCAAAAGTAATTTTCAACTTAAGTACAGAAAATCCAGACTTATAATACATAATTCATTGAGATTCATCAACACAGAACAACCTTAATGAGGGGGAAATTTAAACTTCGTACCCCTTCTGAAGAAAGAATATTGGATATGACTAGTCATCGGCTCATTAGGGAGAAAATATTCTAAATTTCCAAACACTCGTGCGTCGAGCTTTCTGAGAGACTACTCAATTGCCAAGAGAATAAAGTAACAAAAAGATATTACTATTGATTTTCCACAGCTCCAAACGAATGGACTTGTTTACTTCCCAAACCGACGACAAGTTTTTTTTGGCATTGGTTTTATTTCTTTTATTTTGGAGGGGTATTTTTATTACGTATTATCTTTGTTATTTATGAATCTTAACCGAAAGTGGATTTTAGATATTGAGTCATCTCTCTTGAGATCTCTCTTTATTCACTGAGGATACACTACACAAACACACTTTTGCCTAATTTCCACGCTATTTCTTTATTGTAACTAGTTTCAGCTATTACACCATTTTCAAAACTAACTGATTACATTTACATCTGCGTAATTTATACCTAAGTTGCCTATCCTATCATAAATAATTTGGTACCTACATTTTGTATACCTGTAATAACAAAACAAAGCTTTTGATATAATGTAGGTTTTGGGAACTGGATTATAGATTCAGGAGAGGACTATTATTTAGATCAAGTGGTTCGTTGAGGACAATAGAATTGGGATTTTTCTTTAACTTGTTTATTTTCATAGATTCCAACAGATTTATCATTTTCCCTTTTTCGCATGTGTGAAGGATCTTAAAATTATCTTTATCTATTTTATGTTTCTAATTTTGAAGATGTTCGTAGTTCCCAGAACCTTCATTATATCAAAAGCTTTGTTTTGTTATTACAGGTATACAAAATGTAGGTACCAAATTATTTATGATAGGATAGGCAACTTAGGTATAAATTACTCAGATTTGAATGTAATCAGTTAGTTTTGAAAATGATGTAGTAGCCTAAACTAGTCACAATAAAGAAAGAGCGTGGAAAATAGACAAAAGTGTGTTTTTGTAGTGTATCCTCAATGAACATGAATTTCCACAAAATAAACAAGTCGTCAATCAAAGAAGTCTCTTTATTCAACCATATTTATTGCATCAATCATTTTGTATATTGAAACGATGTGCTGTCTTTTATTAAACTTCCTGAGAGTTTTCGTCTTCCATATGGAAAAGTCCCAGAAAGTTCAATGAAAAACTCTGACTTCCTCCATACGAATGTCTTTTTTCAAGATATGGTGTCATTTAAGCAAATTCATCTTTATAGTTGTCCATTTCATAAATTCAAATGTGTGTGTGTGTGTGTACGCCTCTGAGAGTTATTATCAAAAACTTCAAGATTCCATCAGATCCGCCACACCTGTTATTTTAACAAACCTAATATTTTGTTGAATAATACAGTGTGATACTGTCGGGACTGGTGATAGGTGAATTATTATTAAGACGAACACAGCGTTTATCAATAATAAAATTGATTACCAACAAAGCACAACGACAAACAAAACACGAAAAAGAAAATTACAGGGTAACCTCAAGAAACTAACGCTAAATCTTTCTGGATCAGCGAGGAGATTCTAGAGCGGGTTTAGCTCTCGGCGGACAGCCCAGAATAAGAAATAGTTTCCGGCCGAAATCCCAGAACAGAATGAATGCCTTTGCTGAAAAATGTGTTCGAAGTAACTTTCGAAAAATCATCACTGATAATGGTCGGGGTCATAAAAATAGTCAAGAAGGGTCAACCAACGGAGCCCGAATTCCTTGTCTTAATCCATAAGAGTGTTAACGATGACTACCTATTCGAAACATCCCAAGAGGTGTCGTTCTAAATATTCATCTGCTTTTCTGCAATAAACCTTCATTTCGTGAGAAGAGAGCATTTCAATGGTATGCAATGAGAAAATACGAAAATGATAAGTAAAAATTAAAATAAAAGAATTAACATAAAAATCCAAGCAGATGGATATTTTGGACGATACGTTT
>NW_019292150.1:25512-58217 GCF_000500325.1 Leptinotarsa decemlineata | reverse complement strand
TATCCACAAAACAATCAGAATCGAAGCAGAGATGTGGGATCTGGTTACTCCAATTATTATGCCCTTCGTCAAACTAACGACCTAAGATTACCCATACCAGCCTTTACTCTAGTCAAAGACTCTATATATTATAATGGTCTCAAGATGTTTAATCATTTTCCTGACCGTATTAAAATTTTAGAGGATAACTGTGTATTTCGAAAATCAGTAAAAGATTTATTATAGGGTACACCCTATTATAGTTTAGAAGAGTTCTATGAGGACAGCTTTCTCTAATTTATTTTGTCAACTGTATTTTTATTAAATAGACATGGTATACTGCATTTAAACATTTTAAACTTTTTTGTTATTACTTTTCATTGTATGATGACTGATAAAAATTTGTAGATTTGTCAATGAGACCTAATGTTCTTTGGACAATAAAGCATATTATTATTATTACCTTACACAAAACAGCGTTGACTCATCATTTTGAATTTTGATAATTCTTTCATCAAACATATGTTCTTTTCTCGAGGTCTGTTTTTAAACTCGACAAATAGCATAGTATGGTTTATTTATGATAATTTACCATAATTGATTCTTGTTGGTGACTCAATAATTAAAATTGCCAATGAGTTCAGAGAGCTTATGAATATCTTCATTTCAAATATAAATAGAACTGTAGGCGGTTCAAATGAACATAATCATCGAATATATTCAAACAAACGCTGCAACATGAAAGTCGCGCAATTTTTTATCATTGTTAGTGCGTTTTATGCTTCTTCTTTTGCTTGGGAAGCCACTATTCTGTATGATCCGTCAACACGTGAGTACATTCATATAATAAAAATACACTGAAATGAAAACATAATTTCTTATATCAACCACTCAGGTGACAATTTATACCAGGTCCCAATATTATTACGACTTATGTGTAGAGTTAATTAAAGTGTGGATGCCAAGTAAGCCCAAGAAAAATTGAACACTTGAAACAGTTCAATAGCAGAAGGAAATATATGAAAAAAATGAATTCATATTTAATTTTTCAAATTTAAACGTACATTTACTCGAAGTCTCCGGAAAAAAGTGCTGTGTATTAGCTTATTGCCATTTTTTTATATGTACTAGTGGAGGCAGTGAAAAATGTTGATTACCGCGAAAATGTGTAACCGGCTCTCACAGAAACTGAAGTAAATTCCCTCCCACTTTAAATTTTATGTATGACATGCCGTATCAAAATAAATGCTCTTCTAAAATTGTAGTTTTCAGTGAATTTTCTCTAAATTTAAGCATATGGGAAAACCAGAGAGTATGCGACATCTATGTTCAATAATTTGAATGTCAAACTCAAGGAAAGTATTAGTATTGTCATAAGAAACCTTAGTCACAGACATTCAAATATTAGTTGTTTAATCTACTTTTTGCAGCTCTTCATGATCATTGGTAGTTTTAAAAAAATATTATTCAGTGAACCATGTAATAATAATAATATTGGCGATACGTAGCGTAAATATAACAAGTCAAAAAAGAATAAAAGAATGGTAATAATATGTATACATTCGAAAATATATTCAAAATTAAATGATTAAAATTGGAATTTGTATAAATACTTATATACACATATGTAAACTGACATATACAGATATGATAATCTTTTTTAAAAACACATTTATAGAACAAATGTGAGTATAAAGGCCTATTATTGTTCTTTTTGAAACCCTCCCTAGCCCCAATACAGTCCATTCGCATGACGAGTCAGCAACATCCAATAATGACAATTGCTGATTCTGAGATATCATTATTATTAACAATACCGCTATTTAGATCAAGGTCATCTTGAATTAAACTTAACAGTGTTGCTATTATCAAGTATTTAAAACTGCGATTCTAAGTCAATTGCAATAATAAATAAATCAAATCATTTGAACTGAATACGGGATAGTTTTAGGAGAGACAAGTTCTTATGATGCACTGTTTGGAACCTTTGGTGTAGTAATGTATATTACTAGAGTTTTTTCCCAACACCAAATCGTTATTTTTAACACCTCTTGAAGATGATCACTTGGTGATCGAAACACGTGTCGAGGTGTTAAAAATAACGATTTGGTGTTGGAAAAAACTCCAGTAATAGGTATTCAAGAGACAGGTTGTGAAAAAAAAAGAGTTTTGGCTATCTATTTCTCCATCATTGAAGAAAAGATGTGGGAGTCATTAAAAGAAAGGAAGAAAACATGACTACAAACTCTTTACCACGATGTGTAGATCATGCATAGAAGTTTTTTTCAGACACAAACTATTTTCATATAAACATTGAGTAACACGAAATTCACTTCTTCCCATTCAGTTTGTACTCCAAACATTCGTTATGGAATTGAAACAGATATCATTCATAGGAACACTACACAAAGTACTATATGAATAAGTATTGATATACAATTTCACTTATGCGGAACACTAACATCCTCAATGGTGTACTTCGAAGTTTCGTGATACGACACTGTCTCATCACCTCATCAGTATGGTTTTTCATAACATTACAGGACTCACTTCTTTCATGAAATTACGAATGACAGTACATAAACATATTCATATTTATGTGCATGATCTACACATCTTAGTTATTCTTTCTTTCTTTCTTTCTCTTGAGGTTTTCTACATTTTTTGTTCATTGATGGAGAAGAAGAAAGCCAAAAAGATTTTTTTACAAATATAAATCAAATCGTTGACTGAAACTGTTTCAGTAGTTGAACACGTGGCACCGCAGGTTTGTATATTCACTCAATTCAGTCATTTTCATAAACTGGTATTTTCTGATACTTCAAGATATTGAGGTATGAGGCGAAAACAGTGTACAGACATATTTAAAATTTGAAGGGAGAGTTCCCTCTCTTCAAAAATATTGATCACTCTTGTTTTTTCAGATCAGTCTAGTCACTGCTTCAGCGACAAAAACGAAATAGGAACAATGGATAAAGGAGAACAAAAAACATTGGCGAATGAATGCGTATTAGCAAAGTGTTTGAACAATAGGAACATTAGATTAGTAGGGTAAGATGTTGTTTTTCTAATTTACAACAGGTTCGAAACATCAACTCCAGGAATATTACAATGTTTTCTTTGAAAATTATCTGAATTATTGATATTCTAGTGCAACGATCGGCAACAGGCGGACCGCGGACAGTTTGTGGACCGCGAAAAGTCGAACATCAGACCGCCAAATATTGTAATGTGTATAAAAATTAATACGTAGATAAGGTATACTATACCTTTATTAATTCAAGTAATATTTTTAAGCCACATAAAATTCAACTAAGTATGTACTTATTTCATTTCAAGTTGCCTAGTCAACCTGTTTTACAATTACCTACAACTGATATGGTTTTATTACGCTAGTTGCACACACACACACCGATTTTGGACGGCCGACTTTGTACCGGTCGTTCAATTTCCAATAGTGAACCACATGTGGAAACGGGACATGGCACACACGCCGACCGGTGATCGTCGCCGGTAAAATACCGGTGAGCAGCCGTCCACTGCCACTGTATCGCCGACAGTACCGGGAAGTAGTGGCTTGATCACTCTTGTTGTTTCAGATCAGTCTAGTCACTGCTTCAGCGACAAAAACGAAATAGGAACAATGGATAAAGGAGAACAAAAAACATTGGCGAATGAATGCGTATTAGCAAAGTGTTTGAACAATAGGAACATTAGATTAGTAGGGTAAGATGTTGTTTTTCTAATTTACAACAGGTTCGAAACTTCAACTCCAGGAATATTACAGTGTTTTCTTTGAAAATATCTAAATTATTGATATTATAGTGCAACGATTGGCAACAGGCGGACCGCGGACCGTTTGTGGACCGCGAAAAGTCGAACATCGGACCGTCAAATATTGTAATGTGTTATATACCAAGTATAAAAATTAATAAGTAGATAAGGTATACTATACCTTTATTAATTCAAGTAATATTTTTAAACCACATAGAATTCAACTAAGTATGTACTTATTTTATTTCAAGTTGCCTAGTCAACCTGTTTTACAATTACCTACAACTGATATGGTTTTATTAGGTTTGTTCTGGTTCTACGAAATTCAGTTTCTAGGACGCCAGGATCATGCGCAGTTGATATAGAGCTGGTTTATTGAGGATAATTTCAGACTGATGAATCCTCTGTTCTGGTTTCGACTGCGAAATGATCCTAAACTGTTTTGAACCGTCCCGAATCGTTCTTGCTCTCGAGGCTGAACTGTTGAGAACTGTTCCCGTTGCTCATGTGCATTCATGTGGAAATTTGTTTGGGCTATTTGCTAGGATGTTTTTTTATTTGTTTGATTTGAATATTTGATGATTCAGGTTAGATAACATTTGAACTGACTATAAGGATACGCTACATTACAAAATGGACATGATCAATAGTATTTTCCCGTCTTCATCTCTTCATATATACGATATGTGGTACAGTGGTCTCCTCAAAAGCGTTCTGGTTTAAACAAGTGTCCGAGACTATTTCGGACTGTTTGAGATTTTTTGCTTGTACGTATCATGTCTTGCGCTGTTTTCAAACAGTTTCGGATGTTAGAACCAGAAGAAACCTATTAGTTTCCTATCTACCCTGTGTGTATGTGTGTTTCTTCGCGTTTGCCACTATTTTGTATTGCTGAAACAAGCGCGAGCATCAAAATCAGGAGTGCGGGCGTGTGGGCGGGGGAAGCAGACTGTCAGTCGTAGCGCAAACAGCGGAGCAACCATTCATATGTGATTTTTCGCGTTTTCATAATATTTTCGTACCTATGCTAATATGCCTATGCCTAAGCGTGAAGTGGACAGTGAAAATAGGAGGTTTCTGGCAGAATAGACTGAACAATATTGTTTTACGCTGGTTAATAGGCCTCAAGCGGTTTCAGTGTGCCTTATATGCAATAAAACTGTCGCTATTGTTGAGAGTGGAAATTTGAAGCGACACTATGAAACAACTCATCAGCAATTTCACAAAAACTTTCCTCTTGGCAGTAAGGCTAATAAAGAAAAACTTCAATCTCAATTCTCACAAAAAAAAAGCACAAAATTACTGGTTCGTTGCATAAGCGAGCAAGAAAAATTCACAGAAGCAGCAACCATTTTCAGATTCTGAGATGGTGAAAAAAATGTATGTTAGAAGTAGTCACGGCACTTTTTGAAGAAAAAAGTTGTCGCTCCATTTCAAAGTATTTCATTATCAGCGAGAAGTAATGCACGAAAAACGGAAATTTATGCTGCGGATATTAAAAACACTCTTCTTCAACTCCTGTAAAAGGCACTTTGCTACGCCATATCATTTGATGAATCATGTGACATTGTTGATGATGAACAATCCAAAAAGTGAACTGCAATAGGGAAACCAGCTCCAAAAAAAAGGCAAAAACTGTTTTTTCAGTTGGAAAAGTGATGGCGACTGTTTTTTAGGAAAGTTATGGAGTTATTTTAATCGATTATCTTCAAAAAGGAAAGACCATACCAGGAGCATACTACGCATCATTATTTGACAAGCTGAAGGTAGAACTTGCGAAAAACGGCCACATTTGCAGAAAAAGAAAATCCTGTTTCATCAAGACAACACACCGTCCCACACCCAAGCGGTTGCCATGGCGAAAATCAACGAATTACGGTTTGAATTGCTTGACCATTCGCCTTACTCACCAGATCTTGCCCCAATCGACTTCTTTTTGTTCGTAATCTTAAAAATTGCGCTTGAAGGACAGAGATTTTCGTCAAATGAAGAGGTAGTCACCTTCGTGAACAATTATTTTGCAGAGAAAAACGCCAAGTACTATTTGGACGGGTTGGAAAGATGGTAGCATCGCTGGGAGAAGTGTGTAGAGTTAAAAGGAGACTATTTTGAAAAAAAAATCTGGAAAAAATGTCCCGTATCTTTCTTAGGTCGGAAACTTATCGGATCGCCCTTGTATATACTCCCCATTATCCTACAGTGGATTTTGCTCAAATTATTAGTTGTTCTGTATGATACGTCCAAATCTATGTTTTTTAAAAAACGAGCGATATTATTACTGGGTTCACCAATGGTCAATATCACATAATGCTTACTTACTACTCATCAATCTTTATCTGTGATATTTACTTATTTGTTCCTGTCATTTTCATATACTTATTGTATTTACCTATACCACCAGATTTTATTTATATTAATATTAAGTGACATTTGTATTGTTGATGTAATTATTTTTATGACTTGAGTTTTATCAATTGTTTAAACTGAAAGCTTTAATAAATCAATCTATCTATCTATCAATCAGCATTACCAGAACATGCACTTAGAGCTACTGAGACTATTAAGGGAGGTGATGAAAATTCGAAAACGTTAAAACAATTCCAACAGAAAGGAGGATATAATTGAAATTGACAAAGTCCAGAGACCGAAACCATTAATGTAGTATATGATGTGAGGATATATAAGCACTTTGTTCATTGCCTCGTCGCCATTGATAATATCTACCGCAGTCGTAGACGAAACTTCAGGCACAAAGACCTGCAGACCATGACCAACCAACCCAAAAATAGCTCTGACACAGTTATCTCCGGTGGTAAAATTATACACTCTGATATTTTTCAATCGTTCTTGACTTTTCGAAAAGTCCGTTCACGCCAGTTATTTCTTACATTTTTTAATCTTACTTTTTTGCTTGTGAAATATGATTACTTATTTCTAAATTTTTAGGTGTGGGAGCCAACATGCAGAGCCACCTTGCAAAATTGTCGATGGAGATTTGTCTAAACCTCATCCAGATTGCTGCCCTCAGATTGAATGTTCCTAAGAATTAGAAATATAAAACTTTCCAACATTTAATTATCTCGCTTTTATCAATCTATCGGAACTTGATAGATATCACAGGGATGAATATTCTTTCAACATTCTCCAAAATATTAGAAAGGGCCTAAAACTAACAAATTATTTAGAGAAAAATTTGCTTATGCCTTCAATACGAAAGGTTTCAGCTGTAAAACAGCCCTTTTCAATATTACTGATGATATAATTCAAGCAACTGATAGATACAATTTCGATATCGCTGGACTTCAATAGAGCATTTGATGAGCTCAGTATATCAAATGGGAATAATTTTGTAATTAAGAAGCAAAACAAGAGTAACAAATATATTTATGAATAATTGTCTTGGAAATGATTAATTGAAATACAATATGAAAAAACTAATAAATTCTGAAAATTATAACGTCTTTATAATTGTTATGAATCATCCCCTCCTTATTCTTCATCGTCCTCATCTCAACTCATTTGGCCTAATGAACATAAATTGAGGCTCAACTTCATTAAATGATCATATATGAATATTTCCCCGAGACTAATTAATACTTCAAATAATTCGATTAATGTTACTGCGCCAACAGGGCGTTGGAAATGTTGATTCGTACATGTTTTTGGTCTAACGTGAGCAAACGCGGCACCCAGAGCGCGGACAGCTTTCTCATGCCCGACTGTTGATTCAATATGTGACAAACACTTTTTTTTGACATGTTCATAACCTCTGCTATCTCTCTCACTTTAATTTGGCAGTCGTCTAGCACCATTCGGTGAACTTTGGCGATGTTTTTGTAAGTAGTTTGCCCTTTTTGGATATCGCAAACGTTCATCGTCTCCCAAGCTTTTACGGGCATGTTTAAATTCAGCTGCCGAAAAGTTCACTGTGGTAAATGATGGTGCTGAGTCTCCATAACCAGAATCTAACTCATCTTTGGTTCACGTAGGCGTATTGCCTTTCAAAACCAAATGTTTAACGACAGCTCGATACTTGACTTTGTCCATTTTTATAAGAACACTCACATCAACTCACTCAAACGACTGTTACTTAACGACTGCATGTCCAAAATTGCCGAAACTTCTGTGAGTAACTGTCAACAGAAGAACAACATAATTTACTAGCTTTTATTTACGAGTGCTGCCATCTTCATGTTGAGGTCGGAAACTTTTCAGATCACCCTCGTAAGTTGATGAGAAATTGTCATGGAACAAACACATTGGAAATATTAGAAAGAAATAGCCTCCTCCCATTGGAATGTTTGCAAGTTAGAAACTTTATACCTATACATTTCCTCAAAAATATACATTTTAATCTCATCTCTCATTTATTCACATTGGCACTATCTTATTTCTGTTTGAGGAACAGCAAGTAAATCTACAATGAAACCTCTATAAACCTTACAAAACAAAATAATTAGAAGCATTTATAAATTACCATATTTGGAACCAACATTGAACTTATATAAATCAAACTATTTATTGGACTCAAATTCACTCTATAAACTGAAAATCAGCTGTTTCATTCATTCTGCTAAAAATAATACAAAGAAATCAAACTTTAATTTTATTCGAATTGGAGATGAATTTTTATAATCATGCCGCAAGATAAACCAAATTACTGTCAAAAATTAAAATAAAAACAACTTTTGGAAGGAAGTCGATATATCACGATGGGATCATTATACATAATTCAATTCCAGAGAAAATAAAAAGGTACTATTTCATTACAAAATTTAAATATCAATTGAAAAAATATCTAATAAGTTTAATTTCATAGTATTACACTTGAATTCGTTTTCAACGTGTATTTTCTGAAAGCAATTTCCTATTTGGCTGCACTTATTATTATTATTCTTTCAAGATATTTTATGTGTTTATAGTAAAATATCTTATTTCTTTAAATTGAAATGGTTATATTTTTGGGAGTGACAAAAAAATTAAATCCATACATAGATGTGTAGATCACGCAAAGAAGTAACTTTTAGACACAAACTGAAAGAAAGTCCTCCTGAAACAGCTACTTTCATATAAACATTGAATTACACGAAAGAAAAAAATTCTTTCGAAACAAATACTTTTACATGAACACTGAATTATACAAAAGACACTTCTCTCTACTCGGTTTGTATTCCAAACATTCGCTACGGAATTGAATCAGATATCATTCACAGGATTTCTATAAATCCTGTGACTGATATATGACTTAATTCCATAATGAATGTCTGGAATACAAATTGAGTAAAGAAACATGTTTTTGTATAATTCAGTATTCATGTAAAAGTATTTGTTTGGAAAGAACTATTCTTTCGTGTAATTCAATGTTTATATGAAAAGTAGCTCTTTCGGAAAGGCTTTTTCTTCCAGTTTGGAAGTGAAGTTTTCTGAAACAAGTTACATCGTATAACACTGGCTGGGCACTTGATTCTATTTTGTACAAAGCCAAAACGCTAATCGAATGCAAGTATATTCACCTTATTTTTTTAATAGACCTCGTATGGCACCATTAAATCAATCTAGTTGTCTGTGTATTAATCTATAATGGCCGTCTAGTATGCCCTACTGATTTTCTCACCCAATTGACTTCAGCCACAACAATGGGAACCTTCTGTCAAATATAATCCAATGTCCGTTGTACTAGTAGCCAGGAAAATAGTTGTTTTACTACTGAGTTATACACGCAAAAGAAGTGAAATATATCGAATTTTCACGGGAAATAAGCATTTTCTACGTTTATATTTTGAGTTGAATATATGTCACAACAACCTTTCAAACAAAAATAGCTATGAATAACTGAAAAAAAGCTGATATTTTCTACTCACATGTAATCCGTATAGAGCACAGAAAAGCTAGGCCTGGATAGCCTGAGGTTAGCAGGTCCCAATACTTGCGAAATCACCTCATCATCACTCAACGACGAATAAGGTTGTTCTCCGCACTCGCAAATTTCCCACATCGTCACTCCCAAAGACCAAACGTTACTTTCGGGTGAAACTGGCTTGGGTTGGATCGTCGTTTGGGTGTAGGTGAGTGCTTCTGGTGCACACCATCTGACAGACACTCCCGGAGAACTTTGATAGTAGTCGTTCGGGTATTTGAAAACACCAAGTCCATAGTCGCCAAGTTTCAACGTCAAATTGGAGGTGAGCTGGCAATTTCGACTAGCCAAATCGCTGAAACAGAAAAAAATTACATTAAATTTCTGGAAATCTATTCATATAGTAAACGTTTAGTGGATCGCTGTCTGTACATGGAAGATATTTCATATATTAATGGGGGGTCTTTACTAAAGCAATTAAATCCACAACTTTCATGTCAAAATATGCCTGTTGTTAAGAAAAAATGATCCTGTTACCCAACTAAGGCGCGGTGAACACTGGAGAAAGGTGTTTGATGAAACTGGTTTCACACACTGTGATGTTTCAAAAAAACCGTTTCAGTGGAACGTGCACACATAAGCAACGGTTTTTCCATTAGTTTCGCGATGGATTTCGAGCAAGCAGTCGCCTCCAAAAATCTCGCCTATCGGCAGTGGCGCAAAAACCCCAGTGCCGAAAACCGAACTAGGTTTGTTAATGCTCCCATCAGTTGCAAACTTAGGATAAATGGAAGCTAAGAACTTCACAATCAGAGAATTAGGAATAAACTGCTTGTCAGTCCCAACTGGACTAGATCCTTCTGGTCGGTAGCTGAAGCAGTTAATCAGAACTTTACAAAATCCACAATTCCACCACTAACACAGGCGGATGGTTCGATTGCAACAACAGCTATAGAAAAAGCAAATCTACTAGCTGAACAATTTGCGTCACACTCCACAGTCGATTTTCTGAGAAAGGCACCGCTCAATATTCCCACACTAGGATCCACAATGCCAGAAATTACTTTTCGACAGCGTCTAGTCAGGCGAATTTTGAAACAGCTCAATATCAACAAGGTGTCTGGTCCCGATGAAGTGCCCATTATCATACTTGAAAAGTGCGCGAATGAACTAGCGCTACTATTTTGCAGACTTTTCAACCTGTCTTACAAGAAATGGGTTTTTCGTTCTTGTTGGAAGATTGCTTGCATTCAGCCTATTCCGAAAAAGGGCAAGACAACTCTTCCAAATAACTATAGACCAGTCGCTTTGCTATCAGTGATATCAAAACTCATAGAGAAAGCCTTAAACCACCATATCCTCAAATATTTGGAAAGCTTCAATATCTTGAGCGATCATCAATATGGCTTTCAGACATAAAGATCAATAGGCGACCTTCTGTCGTATGTCACCCATATTTAGAATAACGCAATTGAGAATCATGTAGAGTTAAGAGCGCTAAGCTAAGCTGCTAAGTTGAGTGCTAAGTTGCGCTTGATATTTCTAAGGCCTTTGACCGTGTGTGACATGAAGGTTTGCTGGCTAAACTTCGATGCCATGGATTGTCGGATCATTTTTGTGCATGGCTCTTCAGCTTCCTGGAAAAACGTTCCCTGCAAGTGGCCATCAACGCTGGTGTTCCCCAGGGATCCATATTGTCTCTAACCCTCTTTTTATTGTATATCTGCGACTTATTGAAAAAAAAAACAAGAATCCAATAAGTATATTGCTTTGCTGGCGACAGCACACCTGTATCGTCATTACATTTGGATTCCAGGACCTTGGCTGCGGATGCACATACATGCAGATGAGGATCTAGAGTTGGGGTGAAAGTAACAAGGTTCAATTCAATTCAGGCATCGGTTTTCTCTAAATAGATAAATGTCTCCGAATTGGATATAATAATGAAAGTCTGAAAATTCCACTTTCTGCTTCGATAAGTTTGTTAAAAGTTAAAATAGACACCAATATGTCTTGGCACAATCATGTCACTGGAATCGTAAAGGCTGCTTCTCAAAAGCTTGGAACACTGTTCAGAACCAGAAAACTGTACACACCTCAGCAAATTTTGATGCTTTATAAAGCTCAGATCAGACCTTCTTTTGAGTATTGTTCTCATGTAAGGAGCTCCGCACCTAAACATACCCTGAAGCTGCTAGATTTCATCACTTGCAACCTTGATAGTCTGGAACATCTAAGAAAAGTTGGAGATGTTTCTCTCTTCTAATGATACTTTCACGAGAAGTGTTCAAGTGACTTGGCACATTTGATTCCACCAAGAGCGGTGCATATTAAAAGTACGCGATGGACTGCGGCTGCTCATCGTTTTGAGGTTCAACCCAGTACACCTCGAACTTCACTGTTTAGGAACTTCCATCTGTAGAACTGCGTTTATGTGGAATCAACTTTCTGAAAACGTTTTACCAAATGGATTTATTCTCCAGCGATTCAAATCCAATGTGAATCACTACTTTCGCACAGGCACCGCTCTATGAGCGCATTAAGGATTTTCCTGTAGTAATTGGGTTTTGTCCTTAAAAAAGGTGGTGGCTAAGAATTAAGAATAAAACGCAAGTACTGGGTTCTCCCGTTGAGCAGGGATCCGCACTATCGGCAGCACAGCTGTTTTGCTTTAGTTCACGAACTAAGCAGAGATCCTGATAAATTCAAGGATTTTTCAGGATGTCGAAGGCACTTTTTGATCGCCTGTCAGAATTAGTGAATCCACTAATAACAAAGAAGAACACTAACTGGAGGTTAACTCTGAGTGCTGAAGAAAAACCAACGATTACACTGAGTTGAGTGGAAACAGTTTTATTACTTTGAAATATTTGAAACAATATGATCTATGTTGATGAAGTATTTTTTTCAGGATAGAATACAGGAAAATCCTTAAGGCGCTCTAAGAGCGGTGCCTGTGCGAAAGTATCGATTCATGGTCATTTAAAGTGATGGAAAATCAATATAAAAAGAGGAAAATTATTATACCTGTTTCATTGAAAGAAAGTCTTCAGAAATTGAATAGTAAATGGAAGCAGTTGATGATTGAGAAGTTGGAGATGGAATGTTCCCAGGTAGATTACGAAAACAGAAATTGAGTTAATTGAAAATCAACTTTTCAAATATCTGGCTACTGGCATTTCGTTCAAGTGTTTGGCTCAATATTTCATGGGAGTTCACCAAACTATTGATTTGGTTGTAGCTGAAATAACTAGTACAATTTGGAAGTGTTTGCAACCACTGTAAATGCCAGTTTCTGTTAAAAATATGTGGAAGTATACCGCACATAGCTTTGTAGTCTGCCCAACTGCTTCGGTTCTATGGATGAAAAGCATGTTGAGATAAGAAAATTTAAAAACTCTGGCTCAATCAATTTTAATTTCAGAGGTTATAACTCTGTTCAACTTATGGCATGTGCTGACGCCGATGGTTATTTCACAACCATTGATGTTGGAGGTCTTAGAAGAAACAGTCATAGGGGTGGATAGGGGGGAGTTGAATTTACCGCCATCTCAGCCCCCATCATTTGACGGTAATCAAACGTGAAACTGAAGCAACAAAAAATCGATTTACCGAATTTCTTGAAACCGATTTTTCGAAATTAATGAAACTGAAGTTTCATCAAACACTGTGTTCACCAACCAGTGACAATGTTATCTATCTGTTGCAAGCAACTTCAGTTTCATATTTCACGAAACCAGTTTCATGAAACAAGTTTCTCCAGTGATTCTTTGCGTGTGCTAAACTCCAAAAGGGCTGAACAGATTTGCCTACGGTTTCATTTATTTCAATCTGTTTATAAATGAAAAACTGATGCCAATTTGATGAAACACGTTAAACAATTGTAATAATAAGCTAGAAAAATACTGTTTGGTTGATTTGGCTGAAACTGTGGTAAATATATTATAGTTAGTGAAACGCTGACGATTTTAAGTTTATATAAAGTATGTGTCCTTGTGGCATGTTAGCAATGGTTTGATCTCTGACAGCTATTCCTGAAACTTGAAATCCTTTTTTCATCCACAAAATTCATACAGACAGTACATAATAGTACACATACATGTAGCGCTAGTAGCGCCATCTGTGTGTTAGACTACAAACATTTCAGCCTATACAGTACTATACTGATACAAGTGAATTGATATAGATGTAAGATGTCTCTGTTGAATAACTATAAGTAATTGTAATAATAATAATAATGGCCTTTATACATGGTTCCATACAATTACAACCCATCAAATGGCAGGATTCAATATCTGCGTATGATAAATCATCGCATAGATTGCTCTTCCATCCAACCGTAAGAACAAAAGAAAAAAAAAAGCAGTATGTTATCAAGAACAGTATATACAGCGAAATTGTAATAAACATTTTTTTGGAGCTTGGAGAACGGTTGATTGATTTTGACATAATTCTATTAGTAGGATCTATTTATTGAAAGCAGACATTTTTTCACTCTTAGTTTGAAGCTTCCTATTGGCGAAGGTTTATATTCGATAGGCATCCAATTTATATGAGTAGTCCATATGGTAAGTGAAACATCCGTTGTGGTATTGTTAAATGTGTCCTTAATGAAAGGATATTTTTTCGAAAAGATTATACGTTTGTTTTAAGCAGTTTTTGAAAAAATGTTGCAGAATGAAATATTCATCAAGAGTCCACATTCAACCAACTCACATTCACAAACAGATGTGAAATATGTTCTCGTTTCCTTGTAGTTGTAATATGCCTGCATACATTATGGAGCTTTTGGATTCTAAAACTGTCACTCTTCAATGTTCCTGGACCATACAACACGTCTGAGTAGTTGACATGTGAAAGAACTAATCGGAGTATAATTTTACTTTTTTTTTCAGTGCGGTTGACACAAATAGTTTGAGAAAGCAATAAATTGATATTCAAACTAGCTCTCACACTTTGATCCACCATATTTTTTGTAATTATACTGAAGAATAGACTAGATACATTATTATACTGTAAACAATAAAGAACAAATTCAAATTTACTTACGGGTGTGAAATGTTGTTGTCATGAAGATGTTTGAGAGCTGAAGTTATCTGACAACACCAAAGCAAAGGATAATCGGACGTCAAAAAACTCTCGGCATGGGGCTTTCTGGATCTTAAATATCCTTTCAGATCACCCTAAAAATAATAATTGAATGGTGAAGGAAATTATATTGCCTAGTTTTGAAATTCCATACATCATAATTTCTTTCGTTTAAGTTGAAAGGGTATATTTTTAGGAGAGATTTTTTTTGGAAAAGGAAATTTTTGGCCTTCTACTTCATCATCTTAATACAAAAAATGTGGGAATTTTCCGAAGAAAGGAAATAAGTAATCAAATTCAAAAATCACCTCTATACAAAGATATTTTTGAAAATGTATTTCAACAAATATTGAATTAGCGAGAATCTTCTGATTAAAATCATGATTGATTAATTCTTGATAAAAACCAAATCTCTTGAGCAATCAACATCTGAAGAGCTTTCACAGCCCTGAGATAACTGTGACAGGGCTATTTTCCAGGTTTATGGGCTTCTCCGGGTCGTCATGCCCAATGCTTTGTCTACAATTGCATTAGACAGTATCATCTGAAAAATGTTTTCAAAGGCGATAGGTATAGTGTAGCTGGACTGGTAATACGACCAAGATAAAAGAATGCCAATATAACGCCAGATAGGACTGTCTATGGAAAAACTTTCCTGCTTTATGTTAAAAATGTTGCGGACCAGATTCGTGAAATATCAGATAAAGACATCATGAAATCGATATTCAGGCAAAAGAAAACCATCACAGAGACACTCCAAGGTCAGCTAAAGACCTCAGAGGGCCTTTAGCAATATCGTGGGTGTACTAGATTCCTTGTAGCTGTGGATTCGTTTACATTGGAGCCACAAAATGAAGTGTAAGTCCTTGTTCTTTGAACACTAGAGACATTTTCTTGTCTGGGGTATATCGATAAAATAGCAGTAAAGGAATACCCATGTTATGGCTTCTGAAGAAAACCACGCCCACCAGTGAAACGTCAGGCATAACAACCTACATACCAAGCCCTATAAACCCGAAAAATAGGTTTGACTCATTCGAAGCAGTGTTCGACAAGTCCAAAATCTACATTACGATCTTGTCTTTTATGTTTCAGGATTTGGCAATCTGGCAACTAACAGCTCTATCGTAAAGTTGACCAGAACGTTTTGACATAAGCGCGCTATTTATGTTGTATTACAGTAACTCAAAAGATTCATATTGGCCCAAAAATGGAATTAGATCGTGAACATTTTCTTGCGATTACTTTTTACAACTTTCGACGTAGAATAACTCAGCAACAGTGCATGGATGAACTTAATTCAATTTTTGGCGATGAAACTCCATCAAGGACCAGTGTTTATCGATGGTATGGTGAATTCAATCGTGGTCGTAGTTCATTCAAAGAAAAATTTCGTGAAGGTCGTCCAAAATCAGTTGTTGTTCAGAAAACCATTGATGCTGTGCGCGAACTGATATTGCAAGATCGTCATGTAACCTATCATGAGATTGAGACAACCTTAGGCATTAGTGAGACCAGCATACATTCAATATTGCATAAACATTTGGCTGTCAAAAAACTTGTCAATCGCTGAAAAAAAGTCACGTGTCGATTGGTCGAAAGAAATGCTCAAAAAATACGATCGCGGTGCTTCGAAACACGTCTATGAAATCGTGACAGGTGATGAATCGTAGATTTACGCATAGGAGCCCGAAAGTAAACAGCAGTCGACTGTATGGGTGTTTCAAAACGAGCCAAATCCAACAGTTGTTCGCGCACAAAGCACTTCCAAGCAAATGGTTGCCTGTTTTTTCCGAAAAACTGGACATATCGCAACTGTACCACTAGAACAAGGCAGAATAGTCAATTCTGAGTGGCACACAACCATTTGTTTGCCAGTTGTCTTTCAAGAAATCAGGAAAATCAACCGCCGAAGACGGATCACTCTTCACCACGACAATGCGAGCTCTCACACATCGGCTCAAACAATTGCATTTTTGAGCACCCAAAACATCGATTTGATGAGTCATTCGCCGTATAGTCCTGACTTGGCACCGAATGACTTCTATTTATTCCCTCACGTAAAAAAGAAACTGAGAGGTCAACGTTTTTCGACACCTGAAGAAGCGGTTGCTACATTAAGAATGCATGTTTTGGAGATACCTCAATCAGAGTGGCAAAAGTGCTTCGACAATTGGTTCAAACGCATGCAAAAGTGTATAAATCTTCATGGGGAATATTTTGAAAAACAAAGTTATTTTCGATAATTTAATATTTGTTTTTGTTCTCTAATCCCGAAATATAAAAGGCAACCCTCGTATTACTGTAAAGTTGGTCATTACCTGGGGGCAGTATTCCTGCAGCAACAAATACGGAACTGTATCTAGACATCTTCCGATCAATTTCAAAATATTTCCATGACTACCGCATTTATAAATTGCTGCATCTTGTAAAAATAATATTTTTTCCTTCTGACTAGAACTTGCATCTAATATCCTAACTACAACGGGCGTCCATGCATTACTCTCATTATTTACGTCTTGGGCTGCACCTTCTACAACCTACAAAGTATTTCCATTGAAAAACTTCACACAGATTTGATTTCATTCTTGAATATTCACCTTTCCAAACCAACCCTTTCCAAGTTCCCTGATATACTTCAATTTTATTCTCGGAAAGTCCTTCTCTGATGAACCTGAAACATGAAATGTTACAATGAAAAGATGTTTCCTGGTTGATATTGAAAAATTACAACAGTAATTGTTTTTGAGACAGTGCCAACACAAATATTAAAAAAAAAAGTAGATTACGACAATAAAAGTCAGTACGACAACGAACATCATTGTTCAGTTAGAATATTCTCAATTAGGTTTCGGTTTTACTAGTAGAAAAGTACCACGTCAGCAATCTCTAAAATGGTCAATTTCCGTCCATTGGGAGAAAAAATTGAAGCAATTTGTATATACGGTGCGACGCGTAACTTTCACGAGACCTAAAGGATTTTCAATGAACGTTTTCCGTATCGTCCTATCTGTAGAAAATATTTGAGGGAACTTGTATCCAAATTCACTACTACTGTTAGTGTACCTACATAGCAAAAAGCCCCCAGGTCATCCGTACATTCCTGAAGAACAGCAAGTGCAAATAATTAGTGAGATGGTAGTAAA
The DNA here is from genome assembly GCF_000500325.1 of Leptinotarsa decemlineata. Taxonomy (NCBI): domain Eukaryota; kingdom Metazoa; phylum Arthropoda; class Insecta; order Coleoptera; family Chrysomelidae; genus Leptinotarsa; species Leptinotarsa decemlineata. The sequence continues at coordinate 40,373 of NW_019292150.1, read as the reverse complement.
TCCTGAACAGTCTACTCACTCCGTCGCGAATGTTTGCGAAGTGTCTCCTTCTACTGTGTGGAGACTTTTGAAGAGGAATAGGTATCATCCATACAAAATTAAAAACACATACCCAATATCCAGAAAAAATTAACGTTTGGGCAGGAATATCGGGAAACCATATTGTAGGACCTCTATTTATTGACCAAAATTTAACAGAACTGTATTTGAATATGCTGGAAACTACTGTTGACTCTCTCATCACTGAAATAGTCGAAGCGGATCCTAATTAATTCGATATTGGATACTACTTTCCCCGGTCGTTGGGCCGTCGAGGTTCCACAGAATGGCCAGCCCGCTTACCATATTTAACAACCTTTGGACTTCTTTTATGGGGCTATTTGAAGCAAAAGGTGTACGAAACTGAACCTCCTTCAATACTGGATATACGGCAGAGAATAATAAATATTTCTAGAGATATTGACGTTACTGTGTTCGAAAATGTTCGGCGTGAAATATCGGATAGGCTGTTTATATGCCTATGTAATGTATAATTGGTTAATGCCTTCATGGGTTGATTAGAATGCCAACACAATTACCAAATGTGGCTCAGTTCATAATTATATTTAATTTTGTTCCTTATATCTTACTTCAATAGATCTTTTTGTCTGTCCGTAATATTTTGCATCGCAGTCCTTACATTCAATTTCGAAAATTCTAGACTTTTCCGAATTCTCGACTTTGTCTTTTGGACTTCCCAAAAGGCTCTGTAGTGTATGACTTGTTTTAAAAACCACCTTCATACCCAGTTCCTTGAAAATCTTTCCACCAATATACGAAGAACTTTGGAAAGATTTTCAAGGAACTGGGTATGAAGGTAGTTTTTAAAACACGTCATATACTACAGAGCCTGCTGGGAAGTTCAAAAGACAAAGTCGAGAATTCGGAAAAGTCTGGAATTTACGAAATTGAATGTAAGGACTGCGATGCAAAATATTATGGACAGACAAAAAGAACTATTAAAGTAAGATATAAGGAACACATAGCACACTTAAAATATGGAAGACCTGAAAAATCAGCAGTCACCCATCATATTTTGCAACAAAAACATTCCATAGACTTCAGTTCATTAGGATTAGTTAGACAAGTTTACAACAACAGGCAACTAGATGTCTATGAAAGTTTGGAAATAAGTAAACACAATAATATTATGAATAACGATGACGGACCTATACCAAATAGCATACTATATAGCTTGTTAAAATAATATCGTTGGGTTTACTGATTACTACATAAGGACACATTGCAAAAATAAATTTAGATGGACAATATTGTGAAATTAATTTAAAGTGGTATACCTGTATAGTTGGTACACCTGTAGGGTTTACCTGTAGGGAAAATCTATATAGCATAAATAGCGTTAGCTTCGCGTTAGTTTCTAGTTCAATCTTCCTCTTGAAGATGATCACTTGGTGATCCGAAACACGTGTCAAGGTGTTAAAAATAACGAATTGCTGTTGAGAAAGAACTCCAGTAATATTCATTACTACACCAAAGGTTCCAAACGGTGCATAAGTACAATTTCACTTCAAAATAAAGTATTCCTGCATTAATTTCATTATCCCAAATTTCAATTTTTTGAGTTGACCCGTTCAAAAAATAAAAGGGGGGTGGCATTAAAGAAATGCACTGTATTCAGGAAGAAAATGTGACTTAATAATTTTTTCAATATCTTCAATGCTAATTGCAAAATAGCTCTTTGAAATTGCAGTGTAGTTCAAAACTAGCAATGATGACACTGTTCATACATATAATGTCAATATGTTAAAAAGTCTTTATATTGAAAACACTTACTGAACCATGAATTTATCAAACCATCTTCACTATCGCTTTCCAGTGTTCGAGTGTGCTGAAAAAATAAAATAATTAATAAATCTATAAATGAAGAAAGACATTTACAATATATTCAAATCTGATCCTCGTATATAATGCCACTTTTATGCTCTAGATCTCTAGATTAATGACAGGTTGAAGGCACATGCGAACAAAGCAAAATATTATGTATGTTGTTAGTCCTTTTTCTACAGCACAAGTTTCAATTTTGCCAAACAAAACCCACAAGGGACAGATTTGCATATCTCGATGAAATGTGCGAATGAAATGTAATATAAACATTATATCCTTAAATAAGAGGTAAAAACTACAAAAAATTAAATAGGGTTACCACAACAGGGTGTTAAAACTTGTCCTCTCTCTATGGGAAACGTGCGTTGATAAAAATGCGCCGTACGGAAGCAAAGGCCAAGAAACCCTAGAGAGAGAGAGAGAGAACTGCCAAGCAAGTGTTTATACTTGATACAGGGACATATTTTTTTTAAATATCTGGTATTTATAGATAAAGAGATGATCGGTATCATATTTCATTTTATTTAATAAATAACATATGCCTAGGTTAACATTTATTTCAGATGAGGCCACATAAACTACTTTTTTCTTAAAGAATCAATTTATATTCGGATTGTTTTCATTCCAGTGCCAGGAAAAAAGTTTTTGTATGTATATGCATTCATCATGAATTTCGTCCATTTTTTTTGTTCGAAAAACGAGGTACTTTGTGTGGACGCTGTGGCACTATATTGACGAACTTATGAAGCTTATGGTTCGGGAGCTACAAATTATTTGAGTAGAAAATGAGCCACCCTGAATAACTTTTGAAACAATGATTGGCAGGAAAAATAAAAAAACAGGTCAACAGTTATACAGGAGGCCACATTTTGAAATATTCGTTCTAGAGACAAATATGGAAGCAATAAATCAGAAAAATATATGTTTTATTAATTCTTGAATCAAAATCTGATGACTGGATAATGAGAAGAAAAATATTTTCTATAGTAAATGCTCAAAAATGTTTCCACCAATTTCCATACAATGGCAGAAACGAGCTTCCATTGCCGCTCTCACATAGTTGGGAATCTCGGGAGTTATTTCTCTGCAATGCCTCATGATATTCTCTATCAAATCTTCTAATGTTGATTCTATCTCATACACTTTAGACTTCAAATGACTCCATGGAAAGAAATCTACCGGAGTGAGATCCGGAGACCTTGGTGGCCATTCTGTAGGCTGTCGTCAGAAAANCAATACAGCGACCAGGAAAATGATCATCCAAAAATTGCCGCACTAGAGCTGCATAATGAGGAGGTGCACCACCCTACTGAAAAAACTATTTCGTTTTTGAATAAATGTATATCCTCCTCAGTTGTCCTATTGATGTACGGTATTATTCGATTCTCCAACATATCCTAATATTTATCACTAGTCAAATTATCATCGATAAAAAAAGGTGCTATGATGTGGTCACCTAAAATTCCTGTCCATACATTCAGTTTTTGAGGTCGTTCGGTATGAATTTGACGGTATAAATGAGGATTTGTATCACTCCAATATCGACAATTTTGCCGATTCACCTCTCCATTCAAACTAAGGTAGATTCATCCGAAAAACATATTTTATACAAGAAATTCTGATGCAAGTTGATCCGTTTAGTGAGACTTTCACAAAACTGGATGGATATGGATGAAATTTATACTCATGAAGGATACTGAAAACATTTTTACGACTGATTTCTGATTCTCGAGATAACTTATTTACAAAAACTAATCTCTGCTAAACATATATTGCCTCATCAATTTTAACGGAATTTCTACGGCTGGGTTCAAATTAACTAAACTTACGAGTTCTAATGACATGTAAGAAATAAATGCTTCATCACAGGTATTAAAAAGGTGCTGATACGGCTCGAAACATTAAGTAAATTTGTGTAGCGTTTCAACAGACGACATCCATTTCAATTTCATTATGGCTCTTTGGAGTACAAATTGAATAGAAAAAAGTGCTCTCCATGCAATTCAATATTCATTTTTGAAAATAGTTTCCTCGGATGGGTTTTTTCCAGAAATAAATGTCTGTGCATGATCCACATCTTTATAAAAAGTGTTTAATGAAGTTAACTAGTTTCTCAGTTTTGACGGGTTGACTGTCCTTGTTCATCTTTCACTGCCTGAACCACTGTGCATGCTGTTTTTGGCGAGTGCATTGGCTTGGGATGTGGGGGTTGAGCAAACCGTTTTCTATTTTATGATTGTTTTTTATTTCGCGTTGAGGATGTAATTCTTCCGTTTATATTTTAAACAGAGGAAATTATTGATATTCATTTTTGAAAATAGTTTCCTCGGATGGGTTTTTTCCAGAAATAAATGTCTGTGCATGATCCACATCTTTATAAAAAGTGTTCAATGAAGTTAATCAGTTTCTCAGTTTTGACGGGTTGACTGTCCTTGTTCATCTTTCACTGCCTGAACCACTGTGCATGTTTTTTTTGGCGAGTGCATTGGCTTGGGATGTGGGGGTTGAGCAAACCGGCCATCGGTTGCCTGTTTCCACGTAGCCCCGCTACATACGGGAATGACAGAATTACTTGTGGTTCTGTTATTCCCTAACTGAATGGCATCCCAATGATGGTGTGTGTATCCGTGCCAAGAGGATGAATGACACTGAGCCTATCAGCTGTCTCTACGGAACCTTAGAGATATCGGCGCCCTCTCCTCGTAGCATTGCCTTGTAAAGCGGGGCTCTGTCGTGATTGACCTTCGTTCTCTAGCTACTCGTGGGACTTTTATGGACAGAGTAAACTTAAAAATTTTTTCTGACACTGAGTCTATAGAGGAGATGGATGTCAAGTTTGTGACTCCAACTGACCTCCCTGTAAATTTGGGACAGGAGCGAGTCTACAGAGATGGATGTCGAGCATGTAAATTTAGATCAGGAGCAAGAGCTTCTCAACTCTTCAACTCCTGATCCAATAACTGAACCTTAAAAAAAAGGTGTGGTGGTACAGCGCAGGAAATGACTGAGTCGTCTCCTTAAGAGTGGGGTACCTTATGAAACCGTCTTGCACCAAATTCTTGAGTGGCGTACGCAGAATCTGTCTCAGGTGGAGGAACAAACCCCCCATGAGCCCTGCACGGGTGAATCTAAGGCATTGTCAGGTGTAGCTGACGTGCAAAAACCCTCATATGGGAAGTTTGTCGCGGGTATCAAGGTGGGAATCTTGCACCTTCACTTTATACTTTGCGCCTGCCCCGCTGAGGACCGAATCAGATTTTTTGAGTTCAGCAGAGCCGTACTCTTACCATCTGACCTGAAAGACCACTCACCATACAAACGAAACGGCTTCGTTAAGAAGCTGGGTTTATTTGGTAGAGTGTGAATAGGTTAGGTGTGAGCCACAATAAATCCTTGCGGGTTGCAGTGGAGGATCGAATAGACCCACTCACTTTGGACCTAACCTTCTCAGTTTTGGTATAATGATGGAGAAGCAATTTTTATAAAGTTGGGTGGGTCTTTATCGATTTTCTCAAAGTTATATTCTTCTTCTAAAATTGATTCAAATGAGAAAAATTACCTGAGCAAACCCGCTAACTGAAATAAATCATTTTTGTGATATAAATAATTATAATTGTTTTTCTGGGTTCTTCCTAAAACTCGTTTTTTTTATAACTGATTAGAGGGATTTAATAGATGATTAGTGGGTTGCAAATAGTTTTGTATTAAATTAAACCGCCACCCTTTCGCACAGAGTTCTTTAGAAGGAGTTTCAGTCAGCTACGAGATCTGTGCAATTTATAATGACATTCCCAAACCCATGAAACGAGATGACTTCAACCATATTAATACCCATTTCAAACAAGTCTTACTATCTTCAAACTATTAATGACACAATAGCTACCCACCTATTACAAATCTACAAATAGTCAAAGTATTTTAAGATAATTTTTCCTTTTTTGCTTATTCCTTTGCGTACTAGGCGACATTTTTGAGGTTAAGTGGAACAGCAATTGAATGATGAATGATGATGACTTGTCATCATGCAAATTGAACTCCATCTTTTATCTTCATATAACAATAACATATACCAATGCATTTGAATATAATAAAGGCGATATTATTATTATTATTAATCCACGAAATTTTCGGAGCCCTAAAAAAGTCCTGTTTACAGAAAATAGAGGTACGGCCAAAGGACCGAACATCAGAAAATTTTAATGACTCACCTTATATGTTGACTGCTTGTTAACCTGTTGAATATTGGTCATTTTAAAATAGTACTGATTTCATAATTTTAATAGAAATTTCAACATATTCTTGTTGGCAGTAGAGATGGAGTAAGTATCAAAAAATCAAGGGCTTTTGCGCTTATCCTATTAGTATCTCAAATTATTTAAATGAAAAAATATTAAAAAAACAATCAAAATTAATACAATTATGAAATTTTTATATAATTTCATTGATGTCGAAAAAATGTCATGGGCGTGGATCATCTTCTATGTCTCCTCTCCCTTCTTTGGAATGTTTATAACACTTTAAACACGTGTATGTGACATAATTCATTCACAAATTGTAGGAGAGTATGGGTCTCAGTTGCGGATTCACCATTAAAAATGTCATTTTGATATGCTGCTCAATTAAAACAAAATTTATCTGACGAATGGAAGGTACATCGACTGACATGAACGAAGGCTGTGACCCAACTGAGTAAGCTAGTGACGTCCAACCGGCTGGAATGTGGAGGGGGGATGTCAGACGACTCGTCAATATAGCGTTTGACCTTGAGGCTCGCACCAGTTGTCTCACAGAAAATCAGTTCCATTATTTTCTAGCCGTACCTCGTATAACCGAAAATATTCTTACTGGGCTTACTTTTATCTGATCGGTTGCAAGAAAAATGTTATTATTGAAATGTGGTGGCGACAGCGGGGTAAATATTGTGAATTCTCCGTTAGCAATGGGATTAACATGTCCATGGTCTAACTGTGAGGATATCGAGACAGCTACTGGACTATTTCTAAATTCCTGAAAGAATAAAAATAATGAAAAAGTCTATTAGATCTAGCACGGATGCTGCCGAAGGCGTGCAAAATGAGTTGCTTGCAGGATATCTCGCTTCCTGCTCTCTTTGCAGGAAAAAATGTTCATATAGTTGATGAAATGAGATATCATGAAAAATTGTCGATATGAATGACGAATTAGGATATCGTGAGAGACTTGTAAAATAGTTGTTGTTTTCGTAGTTCGAACCGTATCTTTCATGATAATAATCTGAATCTGTATTTATTCTAGTCAATCTTGGTAGCATGTAGATTTTTACATTCCAAGCCGAATGAAAAGCAAAGTTCAAATCAATAAATCTGAATTACCGAAAAAAAACAAGGGTTCTCAACATCTCAAAGAATTGGAAATATATTATTCATTACATTGCTTCAAAAAAATGTAGTTTAATCTTCCTCTTGAAGATGATTACTTGGTGATCGAAACACGTGTCGAGGTGTTAAAAATAAAGGTTTGTTGTTGGGATCTAGTAATATTCATTGAATAAATAGATACTTAAAACTAATCACTAAACACACAGGAACTCTTGCCCTTCTTGAGTTATACGGGGAAAACCAAAATGCTGTTTTTCATTTTTTTCGAATGGAATTGTTATTTCGGAGAATATAAAAAAACACGTGTCGAGGTGTTAAAAATAACGGTTTGTTGTTGGGAGCAAGTAATATTCAATGAATCAATAGATACTTAAAACTAATCACTAAACACACAGGAACTCTTGCCCTTCTTAAGTTATACGGGGAAAACCAAAATGCTGTTTTTCATTTTTTTTCGAATGGAATTGTTATTTCGGAGAATATAAAAAATAGAAAAGGAAAATGTATTCGAAGTATACTATGACGATGTAATAATAAATATTCGATAAAACGTTTCCTGAAAACATGTCCACCATCAACTTTCTTTTTAATACGGACCTGTCTTTTTTATTACAGATATTGATAAAGCGATAAATTCACAATCCAAGAGTATATCACATTTGATATTTGTTTAATATATGTTCATAAACGTCTGACAGTTCTCAACAGATATCAACAAGCCATAGAAACCAAGCAACGCCAACACGTTTAAGGTGGTATATGAATTAAGATGCTATTTGATCATATCAAATTATACCTACAACAATCGAATTTTGACCAAAAACTGATATTTTCGTTACTTCCAGGATTGAGAATTATAACAATATTAAAAAGATTACGAATTATAATTGATTAGGAAGTATTAAAAGGATTACGGCAATATAAACATTTCCAAAACGAAATTAGGATACCTACCTGTTGAATTTATTGGGTTGTCTGAATTATATTTTGATGAAATCGAAACAATTTACAAAAGAAGTAACCTCAGGACCGTAATTTAAAATTGTTGTCATCGATGATGGTGGTTATTTCAAATGAAACGCTATAGCATTATCAATTGTGAATTTATTGCTTCATCAATATCTGTAATGAAAAAGACAGGTTCGTATTGAAAAAAAAAGTTGATGGTGGTCATGTTGACACGAAACTTTTTATTGAATATTTTTTTATTACATCGTCATAGTACACTTAGAATACATTTTCCTTTTCTATTTTTTATTTATGAACAGAAAGGCGTCCAGTGAAATATTTGTCACAGTCGATTGAAGTGTTATTCAAGTAGAATTCTAGTATTTCAAACAATTGTAATTTTGTATTGTCGAATGAAATCACCTTTCATTAGGTGTCATATTTATTTAAAGAATCCAAACCATCCATGTATGACTCTAATTCTAAGTTTCAAATATGTAATTCGTTTAGATAATAGTAATTTCTTAAAAGTGAATCAAAATATCACTACCCGTTTTTCAAAGACCTGGGCCACCTTGTATTTTGATATGTGTGCCTTACTTAAGTCATTATTTAAACCCCTATATAAAACCACCGTATTCCCTGTAACTAGAAACATCCTGTACAACTCTTGTACTAGTTCAACCACCCATTCCAGAACATCCCAACTTATCAGCATCTTATCAAAAATAGTTGCACAACAAAAAAAACTGGACAGGATGCTGTTGTCTGTCTGATATCCTAATTCATTCGGATGCGTTGCTTTCATATCCTGCTTCAATTCAATGAAATGATCTGTATTAAGTTACAAGAGAATTACCTTTTCTGGCTCCTGCGTCGGGCGGCAATAAAAGAAAACAGTAATTAGATAAGTGCTTGGTCATCATGTGCAGAAAGCATGAACAAGAAAGGTGGAACAAAATGCATTGGGCAATATACATTCGCGATGTTTTGAAATCATGCAAGTCGATATACGAGTATATAAAATGAGAGTGTTATTGCTGAAATTAGCGTAAACAAATTGAATACACAGGGTATATCTCAAATTGTTATTAATTGTAATTATGAAAAAAAGTTCTTATGAACGTGTGTACTAACTTGCTTCGTTTCAGAGTAACGGGGTGTAACCGTTTTACTAAAAATATTGTTCTTTTATTAATAACACAATCATTTTCCTCAATTTTGATTAAACTAATGATTGGTTTTTTTACTGGTATCTCTTTGGCAACACTGTTTTTGACAGATCACGCGTGAATCGTGTCTTGTGTCATTGTCAAACTTGTTCATAAGTTTGGTCTGTAATTTAATTAACCATGAATCGACTTATGAATGAACAACGCTTGCAAATTATTGAATTTTATTATCAAAATTTATGCTCGGTGAAGAATGTGCATCGTGCACTTCTTCCAATTTATGGGCAGTTTCGTCGGTCTACTGAGGGAGCTATTCGGAAGCTTGTGACTAAATTTCGAACCCAGTTTACTTTATTGGACATTAAACCACCAACACGCATACGTACAGTGAGGACCGAAGAAAATATTGCAGCTGTATCCGCCAGTGTTCGTGATGACCGTGAAAGGTCGATTCGCCGCCGTTCGCAGTAATTGGGCCTCTTTTACTACACTACGTGGAAAATTTTGCGAAACGATTTGGGTGTAAAACCTTATAAGATACAGCTGGTACAAGAATTGAAGCCACACGACCTCCCACAACGTGTAACATTTGGTGAATGGGCGCTGGCAAAGATCCACATTTTTATCGAAAAATTGTGTTCAGCGACAAGGCTCATTTCTGGTTTTTTTCAAATGTTTTGTGTTGTTTTGAAAATCAAATCCTATATCTTTTTAAAAATCACTCATTACTTGTGTTTGTCTTGAGTAACAGGGAACTTCTTTTCATGAACTTAGATTTGCACAGAGTTACTTGATTGATATTTATGGTAAAAACCATTGTACGCCACTGTTTTCGCTAAATTTGATATCATTTGAAATAATCAAAGAAACACTTTTGTGAGATTTTCACTTAACAGTTCGGCGTCTCGTCCACTGGGAGCAGAAAGCTGCGATAAGTTGCGAAATCAATTCGTCAGAAATAGTACGACAACGTACGAATGATCCAAACACATGGATCGGTGGGGGACCGCGCCAACTTGGCCCGTATCGTTCGTCAGTTTTCGTCCGACTAGGTACGAATTGCGAACCGATCCCGTTCTGCTGGGATTTGATTGCGATCTAGTGCAAAAATAGTTACAATAATGCATTGAAATGTGTCTTTTGTCATTCGAATATGAGAAAAGTGGTGGTCATCGTCGATTTGAAGGTCATGCCACAAATTAGAGAATTCATCGAAGTCCTTTCTTTTGGCGTAAATGGGATTCACCCACATTTTCCGCCTTCTTCGATATCGCCTGTGCGTGATACGACGATGAGTCAAAAATGATAATTCCAAAGCGAAAAATTCTTCATCAGAATAATTAAAAAATCAGTTCCAAAGAACAATCTCACCTACTACGAATCCGGACGAATACTGAGGAATAGGCTATGGACAACGCACGATTTCGTATAACGTCGTTAGCACGAATTCGTGCTTGTTAGTTGCCAATCGGAGCGGATTTTCTCGACGGTAGCGGCGTAGCGGATTTGAACATAAAGTAGCGTAATTTTCAACAAATAATCAATATTGAAAAAATATGGAAGAAGAAGAAGAGACAGTGTACCGCACTCGAAGCTGACAGATGACATTTGAATAATTGTATGCACATTCAATACGTTATAGTCTTGGTAGCTGAGGCCATTACACGATGAAAGAGAAGAAGAATATTTTTGGATATTGTCATTCATATCATAAACCATATAACCTTCAATATCTTGAAACTAAAAGACTCGACTCTGTCGAGTATTATAAATGATATGTAACAAATTACAGTGCAAATGGAAAATAGTTCATCTGATTGAAGCTCGAGCGAAAGAGCTACCGCAGTTGTAATTGATGGGAATTGGACATGTTCAAAAAAAATTCCAAAGTTTTGGTTACCAACTTTTTTTTCACCTTTGTTTTTTTGTTTCCACTTTGAAGGGTTGGTTTGGCTTTACTTGTTTTAATTTCGGAAATTTGGTTCCCTTTTCTTGGTTTGGGGGTTTGAAATTTGGCGGGTTCTTATTTGTTGCCTTTGTTGCCGTTTCGTTTTTTGTTATCTAAACGGTACACAAACTACAAACTGTAAGTTCTGTGGTATTTAATTTTGGATAGGGCGCATGCGCTAACTGATTGCGTTAGATATGCAAGCATAGCGGAATTTTGGTTTATGTGTAGCGACTTTATAGTTCATCTAGTTGACAACATTGGCTGTTGGCAGCTTTCCGCTTCCAGTGGACGAGAGGCCTTCTACAAAAACGCAACGCTGTACAATAACTTTTTCAGGCGTGTCTTTACCGACTAAAGGTGTTTTTTGGGGTTTAATCGTATTCGAGCGTGTATTCAAAAACGATTCGTAACGACGTCTTTAAAAATAAGACTCGCCGGAATGGAATGATTCAGTTTGTCTCAGATGTCAAATTCCATAATAAAAACAAACCCTTCAATTTTCTCCATAATCGGATTTGTGCAAGTAATAATTTCCCAGCTTTATTTTTTACATCCTTACAACGTACTTGATAAAAAGTTTTCAGCACTTCATAAACTATAACGGTCAAAACAAAACTGAAACTGACGTAACGTAACGTCAAGTCAAGTTCCGTTTCAAAAACAACCTCAGGCTAGTTTTGAATCATGAATACGTTTCAAATCATAGTTGATGTGACGTCACAGACGAATACGTTTTGAATACATTAGCTCCAGAAAACGCCTTAATATCTACATATTCAATGCTTTATATATGTTTTAACAATTTGAAGTACCTAAATTTAAAGTACCCGAGTTTTACTTGGTCAATTGATGTTAAAAGTGTACCCGAGTTTAGGAATAAATCAATAAAGCTCAATATAAGAAAAGAACAGAAAGTCTACAACCTCATTTGAATAACCCTATAATGAATAAAATGGCCTCAGCATACGTAGCAGTTTTCACATTTGAAAAAATATTCATTAACGGGGAGTTATTCAATTATATTTGGTCATTTGGTAAATTACTCGAATTCTCAAATCTACTCATTTCTAAACATTCTAAAAGTTTGTTTCAAACTCTTCTCATCCAAACGTAACACGTCATAGTCATGATTGAACTCATGTCCTTTTGCTAAAAGATGGTTTTCAAATGTGGAATTGGTCTTTCCATTCAAGAAACTACTTCTATGCTCTTTAATTCTTTGAGAAAAAGTTCTTCCCGTTTGGCCAATCTAAAGTTGCGGGCAAAAGCCACAAGTCAACTTATATACTCCTCATTTATCCGAAACTGAAGTTCTGTCTTCTTTGTTTCTGATAAATTTAGTCAAACTATTATTCGTTCTGTAAGCCACGTCTAAGTATTCCTTAAAAAAAAAGGGCGAGTCTATCGGTGGCTTCCCCAAAATATGACAATGTCCTATAGCGGACGATTCTTGAATTTGGATGGACCTGGTCCATGACTTGTTTTTGTAGTTTTTTGGAAAGAATCGATATTATCTACCTTGTAACCGTTCTCTGTATCTGTAGAGTAGGGAGGGAGGCCACATGTGACCCATTATACATCCTCCCGAGGAGTTGTCCTCCTAGGTCATCGTCCATCCTGTTCTTTCCAGGAAGGTGGACAGGTCTCTGGGAGACATCTCCTTTATATCGGCAGATGTAGGCCAAGACTCGCCAAACTCACACTCTCTTATTGACGATAACTCCGGGCACTCGCACAGGACATGCCTGACAGTCTCATCTTCCTGTTCACACATCCTGCATAGAGGTGTGTCCACTAGCCCCATATTATGGAGGTGTTTCCTTAGTTGACATTGGTCAGTCAGAAATCCTACTGTTAAGCGTAGATTTTTCCTGGTCATCGCCAAATATTTCTTCGGGGCCAGCTTCCCAGGGTCGCCCAAGGTGATCCAGGCAAGATTGCGTCTTTTGATTCCATTCCATCTCTTTAGGGATTGAGCATGGGTGTAACATTTGGCTAGTTCCGCAATTGTCCAAGTCATCAGGCCGTAGGTGCCACTGGGTCCTAAAATTCTTAGTCCAGCCGCTTCCTTGGCTAAAGAGTCAGCAATGCGATTACCTTTACTCCTGTCATGCCCTTTAACCCACCTCAGGATAATGTTATTATCTACCGAGGCTTTGGCTAAGTCTTGGTGGCACTCTAGTACTAGCCCTGAGGTTACACGTTGTCTGTTCAAAGCTAATAGCTAATGGTCTGCTGTCAGTGCAGATTGTTATGTTTTTGCCAGAAATTCTTCTCCTGGCTATTTCTTGTGTGGCGACTGAGATACCAGCCAGTTCTGTTTGGACCACGCTGGTATTTTTTCCCATTCCCCACTTAATCCTTAGGCTTAGTGATCTGGAGAGCCTGAGCCTTCTTTGGTTTTTGAGCCGTCTGTATATATGCGTATTGCATTTGTAGCATCTGGCTCTATGTTCTGTTTTATTTGTATTTTGTAGGGTTTATTAAACACAAACCTGGGTTCAATTGCATCACTGGTTGCCTGCAGCAGAAGTTGCGCAGTAAGCGCTTCTCGCCATAGGCCCAGCCTCAATTGACCTTGTAACCGTTATTGACAGCGATTTGTTTGATAAAACTTTGTTCTCTCTGAAAATTGATTTGCAACAGTGGAATATTCAATAGCCTGTGAAGCATACTATTGAATGCAGCTACTTTGTGCCGGTAAAGGTGTGTGGGGGAATTAGGTAGGACAATGTCTGTATAAGATGGTTTGTGGAAAATTGCAAAATCATGTTTATTATTAATTTTCGTAATAGTCAAGGTAATTTATTGAATTATTTACCTTCCTTTCAGTGGTCAATTTTATCGACGGGTGAATGGAATTGACATATGCGACAATCTTACCTAATTTCCTAGCTGAACCAGTAAAACAGACTGATATGTATCATCTATTTATCTGTACCAGTACAAGAAAATGTTACTTAACTGATTATTATGGATTTCATTCCCTAGGTTATCCATGAAAATTTCAGCCAGCAAAGAACTCAACAGGTTGCCCATTATTAGTCCTTCACTGCTTGAATAAAACTTTTCGTCGAATCGGAAATAATTTTGAGATAGACAAATAGTAGGTAAATTCGAAATTTCTTGTTTTATTAGTGAATTTACATGGTTTTTGTTTGAGAGATGCCCAACCAGATCAATTGTTTCAATTGGCGAAATACTGAGACATAAATTTTGGACATCAAACGATATTAATTTCACTTGTTGAGCGGTTTATTTTTTCGGAACTGCACCAAACATTATACTCATATTATAAACTTTTCATTATTTTCACAATATACCTTTGGCAATATTAATAAACGCAGTTTCTCGAGTCTGACTCTTAAATATAAGAGATATTTTTAAAATACTGAAAAACTCACAAACATTCCGGTCGTTCGAGGGACGGCTTTTTTTTGGGGCAATGAGACACACGAATATAGCACTAAGAAATTGACATCTAACATGGACGAGAGGCCTTCTACAAAAACGCAACGCTGTACAATAACTTTTTCAGGCGTGTCTTTA
>NW_019292150.1:0-24553 GCF_000500325.1 Leptinotarsa decemlineata | reverse complement strand
AACGCAGTTCTCCAAATGAAAGAGCTCTTAAACAGTGAAGTTCGAGGTGTACTGAGTTGAACCTCAAAACGAAGAGCAGCCACAGTCCGTCGCGTATTTCCTATATGTACGACTCTTGGTTAACGAGGATAATTGTGAATGCTCCTTGGTTCGTGCGGAATGAAGCCATTCGCAGAGATTTGAAGCTGCCTTTCCATTCGGCAGTCTATTCAGACGAAAAATCGGCGAGTGAAGGTGCGGAAACTCACGAAAATCCGTTAGTTAGGGAAGTCATAGGTTATGCTGTAGACGACCCCTCCCGATATAGAAGGCCCCGACACTCTGTCAAATGAGGCCCTCATGTCCCCCGTTAAAGGATGAACAGATTTTTCACCCATCCCACCCCAGCCAGGTAGGGGTACCCCGTGAAGAGCGGTACTGATGTCTGAGGACTTTTCATACCGTTAACATCTCCTTAGTCATGAACCTATTTGTCTTTCTGACGAAAATCAGCTGAAAGGGTGAGGGAGCTGGGCTCCAACCTGAATGAACTGAAGACGCTTGCTCGAATAAGTCCAGTCATCACCCCAAGACGATTGTGGATGCCAACAATCGAAACGTCGTGCAGTAACTTGGTTTTCAAATTTTATTTCCTTTTTTGTTTTATTGTTCAGTTTTTAATTTTATAGTAATTTCATTTCGGGTTTTTTTGCTTAGTTGTTTTCAGATATTCATTTTGATTTTCTATTGTATTAGTTCTTCTAGAGATTTCAAATCATTTTATATCATACTACACATGCAAGTCCGAACTGATGAAATTCACCATGAAACATTGTCAACCACTTTCAAACAAAAGTTAGAAGTGTTTTACTTGCTCGTGGATATTCTGCTAACGAAAAAAATGGATCAAAGAATTCGCATAAAATTTTGTGTAAAAATGGAATAAAGTTTAAAAAAATCCGTTTAAAATCTGTTTTCCGTTAATCAGCTGTCACACCTCTACGAACGACAACCCTCAGAGGTCAAAACTTGTGCGATCTAAATATTAAAGAGGTCTTACCTTTTAACGTGTGATATCTAACACGGGTTGGACATAGCAAGTGAAAATAGATCGTTCAGACTATGGCTGAACCACCGACCAACACGGCAGTCAATTCGAGTGAGTGAACAAAGCACCCACGTCGAACCGCCTGGCTACCGACCGACCGACCTCCTCAAGAACATTTGAAAAGTTGACAGTGGCATACGGTGATTGTACTCTGAGTCAGAAAAAAAAATGTTCGCAAATGGTACAAGCTCTTCACAAAGGGTCGAGAAGATGTCAATGACGACGCTTGCCCTGGACGATGAAAATGTTGAGAAAATTGTCATTGATAATCTTCGAATGACTATTAGAGAAGTTGCTAGGGATTTCGGCATATCGGTTGGCTTATGCAAATGCAATTTTTTTCGGTAATTTTGAAGATGAAGCTTGTGGCAACGAAGTTTGTTCTAAAATTGCTCAATTTTGACCAAAAATCCATCGCATCAGCTTCGTTCAGGAATTGTTGAATGACGCCAACAGCGTACAGAGCGGTAAAATCACCTAAAAACCTGGACATGAATGAAATTTGTCAACTTCAATTGTCACAGGTAATAATGAACATTTGTTACATGAGAGCAGTTGAAACCTAGCGTTTATTCACCACTACGCATGTGTATGTTTTAAATAACCCCTTAAATATCACTTGTTTGCTTATTTATTAATTTATAATTTGTGTTATATTGGTGAAAAAAATTGCTATGGATATTGTTGATCAAGGTATGTACTACATTTTAGGACACATAAGATTTATTTAATAGGATTTATTTTCGAATATAGAATGTAAAATCAATTATATGAAAAAAAACTTAAGTATATTTTTCGTCATTCTTCAGCAATCGTGGATAATTTAAACATGTGCAACTAATTGCAACAAAGTGATAATTACGTCTCTTTTCATATAATGCTTGAGTGCGCTGTGAAAAATCCAATGAAAATCTTTTTATATTACACATATTATGTGCATTTTTCCCGTTAAACTGCAAAACTTGTGCATTTCACTGGTTATTATAAAAAAGTTTTCCTAAGTATGATATAGCATTTGCGATCAACAAGATGTTGGTTCTGAATACGACCCTGGCCAATTCTTGGGATTTTCAATATCACGTGCGTGTCAATGTTTACATCCACTCTATCTTGGATTTGAATTTGCTTTAGAAACGAGAAAATTGGCATGTTACTAATTTACGCAGAAACAACACAAAAGAATGCAAGTGATGCAGCTCGAATTTATGCTCAGAGGTTCCCTAATCGAGGCCATCATACTCGGCATTATTTTCCAAAACTGGAAAGAAAATGAAAAAAACAGCTCTGACTAAATGTACATTTTTTTTTCATGGAAAAAAGTGAAATTTGTGAGGAAAAAAGTGAAATTTGGGCGGAAAAATGTGTAAAGGTGACATCATTCATGTGTGGAATACGACTTTCCTTTGATCTTAGGAGGCCATCATTTCGGAATGAAGGGAGAGCAGCGACGCGTTTCGGTTTCGGAATCGTGTCCTTCTCATCAATCCACATGAATACCAAAAAATTTCTTTATCAAAATCTTCTGCCGGAAACATTCCCGAATATTTACCGACGTGGCTGAAGTTTCGCGAGGCAGAAGATTTAAAGATAGAGTTCTACCAAACGGACTCGCTAGCGACTAGTTTTGTTTTCAAAAACAGAAACAAAAAACTTGTTTTAGTTTCGAAAACAAACTCGAAACTCGAATTCCACAAAACGGACAAAAATTAGTGCGAGTCGCGTGTTTCGTTGTTAAATGTTTTCTATTTTTTCCACTATAAGAGCAGTTTTCATCATGCCTTATATAGACTATGTTTTTACAATAGGCTGCGATTTTTTCATAACCGAATCTTTTGAGCGAAAAAAGAAAGCGAAAGATACAAGATGAGATCATTGTTGTACAATTCCATAATAGTAGACACTTAATTACCCGAAATATTATTGCATTAAAATGAAAACATTGTTGTCAAGGTTGTGATTTATATGTTTTATCATCATTTTTCCTCATCTATTTGGTATAATTTCCGTATGCCACTGCAAGAGACAAGTTAAGGCAAAAACGTCAGTAATTTCTGAGAATTTAGCGCCTTTGTATTTAGGAATTATAGTATATTTCTGAAAAGTTGGCTTCTTATTATTGCCGATCGTTTCCACATAGCAATTGGTTTACAAAAACACAGATAAAACACCGAAACCTTTTGATATTTGCGCTTGCCGACGGGACATTTCGTTATTTTTTTAGGACATAACACAAGCACTACAGGAAAATTATTAAGGTGCTCCAGGAGCGGGGCCTGTGCAAAATTAGTGATTCACATTGGATTTGATTTGCTGGAGATTAAATCCATTCGGAAAAACGTTCTCAGGAAGTTTGTCCCACATGAACGCAGTTCTTTAAATGAAAGAGCTCTTAAACAGTGAAGTTCGAGGTGTACTGAGTTGAACCTCAAAACGAAGAGCAGCCACAGTCCGTCGCGTATTTCCTATATGTACGACTCTTGGTGGAATCAACTGTGCCAAGTCACTTGAACACCTTACGTATCTACCAAAGAGAGACAAATCTCCAATCCACCAACCTTTCCTCGATATTCCAGATTATCAAGGTTGCAAGAGATGTTCATGTCTCCAATCAGGCAGATAAACTCTTTTCTGGATGGAATCCAGCAGCTTCAGGGTATGCTTAGGGGCGGCGCTCCAAAGAAGGTCTAATCTGAGCTTCGTAAAGCACCAAAAGTTGCTGAGGTGTATACAGTTTTTTGGTTAGTAACAGTGCTCCAAGTTTTTGAGAAGCAGCCTATGCAATTCCAGCGACATGATTATGTCAAGACATATCGGTGTCCATTTTAACCCCCAAAAAACTTATCGAAGCAGAACGCGGAATTGTCTGTGCTGACATTATTATATCCGGTTCGGAGACATTTATCTTTTTGAAGAAA
Organism: Leptinotarsa decemlineata; assembly: GCF_000500325.1. Taxonomy (NCBI): domain Eukaryota; kingdom Metazoa; phylum Arthropoda; class Insecta; order Coleoptera; family Chrysomelidae; genus Leptinotarsa; species Leptinotarsa decemlineata. Next base: position 20,551 of record NW_019292150.1, on the reverse strand, counting down.
GCAAATGCCCGGGTTTTCATGAAACTGGTTACTTTCACCCCAGTTCGAAATCACCTGAAATCACCTCTAGATCCTCATTAAGATATGTTTCCCATTTTGTCAACTCAAATTTTTTGTAACAGATTCATTGTCCTTTATTAGCTATAACCGATGTTGCCAAATGGTGAAATAGAAACGAATCCCATTAAATGTTGAATGCATTATTTCATTACTCTTTTTTAAGTATTTAAATAATTTTTTGAAGAAAAAGGTTGAAATGATAAGTTTAAAATACGTTGTTTTAGAGCTCTTTTATGAAAACTACTTGATGTTCGTCAGGAGGAACATTTCCCCATTGTTTACAGTACTTTCAAATGAAGCTCGTCTTACGGAATATGTAGTCGATATCATCACACTCAACATCTTCATCGTGCACGTCTACTGCCTCAAAATCTTCAATAGATTCCAAAATAAAAATTGACCTATCGCCTTTTTCCATTTTTTTTAGCAAAATTTTGATCATGGGATACATAGACTAGTTTGGCAGCTCTGTCATTAGTAAGTCTGTTTCTCTTTTTGGAATGAATGTGACTGTAAACGCTAAAACTGCGTTCCGTTGCCGCCGAAGATGCTGACATCATCAAAATTCGTGTCGCTCGCTATTTGTGATAGTAAAGATGAAGAACAACAAAGTCCTTTTCATCAGGAGAGTGGGTTATCAAAGGTACTTTTCCATATAAAGTTATTTCCAAATAATTTGCACTCTTACAACGGTAATTTGCTATGTCTTGCTCGTTTATAGTGAGCTTAGTTTTTGTTATATTAATTATGCACTCTATGGCTAAAATAATTTGTGTTTCATCAAGTTCAGAACCTTGTAATTTTGGATTAAGTAATTCTGCTGCATAATGTATAGGCTTAATAACAAACTTTTCTCTTTTGTCAAGAAACTCTAGCAATTAAAATTTCTCTTTATCATCAAGTGGGGACAATTAAAGGTTGTTCTAAATTACCCTTTTAATATCGCTAAATGCTTTTACAGCAAAGTGAATAGGGCCATAATCTCCTTCTACAACTGTCAGCCATTTGCCAATAGGTTCAAAGATATTAATTAGGCTGGAAATTTGACCCCAAAATACTTCATATCTAATATCCACTGTTTAACATTTTTATTGCTTCTTGGCTAACTGCAACTACTTGTAAACTGAGCCTAGTATTGTATACAATTTTTAAACTGTTGAAAATTGAACACCAACGAGCTTTAACGGGCAATTGTATGGCACCTGCATTTGGCTCTATATTTTAATATTTTCTGTTGGTTTTATCCGCAAAAGTTCATACAAAACTTGTTTATTCTTAATCTCTTTTGCAATATCTGTAACTTTATCTATCAGAGTCGATATAATAATAATTTTAAGCAAATCTATTTTTTGAAGAAAAAGGTTGAAATGATAAGTTCAAAATGCGTTGTTTTAGAGCTCTTTTATGAAAACTACTTGATTTTCGTCTGGAGGAACATTTCCCCATTGTCTACAGTACCTTCAAATGAAGCTCGTCTCACGGAATATGTAGTCGATAAGAAGGCACAGAAAATATGGTAAAATTTCGGATATACTGGACCCGCCGATTTTGAAACAAAATTGTGTGTATTTAGATATTCTGAAGAATCTGAAAGGAAAAAGTCCTTCTTCTTTCTGGAGTTACAACCTTATTTTTTGCACAATACCAACTATAGAATCACAAGTATTTATATACCATATCAACTTCTCACCTTATTTCACCTTAATTGACACTTTCAGTTAAATAATCAACATTTTTCCTATGAAAAACTTGATTTAACAATGGATTCGTTTTCTGGTGACATCTCTGCATTGTAATTATACGCTGTCTATTCAAAAAATAAGGTGAATTTTCGTTTTTCTCAAAAAATATTTATTGATTCATTAATTTTTATTCTGCCCTCCTGAGATATAATACACTTGTGCTAGCGTTTTTTCCAATCCTCCAATACCTGAGCTCTTTTAGCGATTCGGTTTTTATCTCCTCAATCATCGCAAAACGCCGTCCTTTCATGAGTCTCTTCAATCCTATGAGGGCCAAATCTGGTGAACACGGTGGCTGAAGCATGATTACGGTGATGTTTTTGTCCTTAAAATTATTAGCAAGCAATGACGAGTGAGCAGATGCAAAAGCCATGAATTGTTTTTCCACAATATAGGACGTTATCTTCGTATTGCTTCTTGCAAGCGGTACATAACTTCAATATAACACTCCTTGTACCACTTGTAAACATTTTTCTGGCTCAGAGTACAATCACCGTATGCCACTGTCAACATTTCAAGTGTTTTTGAGCACCCAATACCATTTTTTAGTCAAAATTTGATGCAATTTTTTTTATCCATTTTTTTGATAGCAGAAAATCGCGGAACACGCAATACAATCATTATCATGCCATTCCAGTTTTCTCTAAGAAGACGAATATTGGTATAATGCAAAATGATTTTAAATTTCAAATATGTGAGTTTTCTTGAAAGTTTACTTATCATGGAGCCTGGCATAAAATTACTACCTCAGCGTCCAGATGAGAAAATGAGAGATCTTCAATTCATGATATTCTAGACAATAAAAAAAGCTTTCATTAATGCAAATATGATAAAAGAAAAACAGCTCTGTTAAGATGGCAGAACCAATTTGGATTTCTATATATATTTTCTTGACATGAATTTAGGCTAATTTTTTACTCTATTCTAGAATTTTTCACTCTTCATTTAATGGAATAGGGAAAAGAAACAATACTTCGTTGAATCAGGTTTTTGTTAAATTAGGTTTCCAATGCCCTATCACCGATTTTTCAAGTGCTGTTAAAAAAAATTAAAAATCAAAAGGAAATCAAAAAGTGAACTCTTCAATTTCTGAGGAAATTACTTTCCCTTTCACCATCTGTGCTAGAGTAACTATTGACATATTCAACTCAAAGTAACAGCAAAAAATTGTTCAATGGGATAAGGAGAGAGCCTGATCCGAGATTGAAATTGTTACAAACTCAGAATTTTCTAAGTGAAAGATTTCTATTTGGTTCTGCCAGCTTAACAGCAAGGCAAGCAGAATAGATGTCACATTTCAAAGTAGTTTTGCTAACTCAATAGCTCTAATTTGTCACATCCACTTGCGTAAATATTACAAGATATGCAGGAACTGCCTTTAAGGCTTTAATATATGTGTTTATTCACTGAAAGATGTGATTTTCAATATTTTATAATCAATGAAAATTGTGAAAAGAAGTAGCTACTTGATTAATCCCAAAACTTCTACTCTGAGAGCAGTGTTTTAATATTGCCTCGATTATAACAATAAAAAAATTAATGAATAAATTCTTAAATCTTTCAATTCAGTGTATTTTCTTAGCCAAAATTTATAGATCAAAATTTTATTATATGAATTTATAGATATGCATATGAAAACTATTTAGATGATTTCAATCATTTAATATGAAACTGTTAAAATAAAGAAATTTCTTCAATTTGATCCGAGTTTGCCTTCGAGCCACTCACATCTCCACATAAAACCTCATCTACAGTTGGTATTGTTACGTTTAGAACATCTGAACTGATCCTGTTTCAAATTTAAAGATATTATTTATATTCTATAGTTCTCAAACTATATACTATTGAAAATTTAATATTTGCAGTACAACCTAGTGATAATCAATAAGCAAAAAGCATTTGTCCCGAAAGAATATTTCATCCAACTTCAATATCTGAGTTATATTATTACAATTTATTGTATGTTAAATACAGTTGTTTTTCAAGTAGAACGAAAATTCTTCATAATGTATTCTTTTAAAACACAGTTATGCATTTGTTGCATGCAGTTTACCACAGGAAACACAATCACATCAGCATCTAAATCTTATACTCTGGTAGACTATATTTTGAAGGTGAATGGTTTATTGAATAATATTGGCAAATTTGAAGTTGATAATGTCCCATGATTAATAATTCACTCATGAAAGTGATAGGTCATGATTAGGTATACTTGAAGACATGCAGCAATGACTCACCTGTCAGAGTATTTTCTGAATTGATAGGTATCCCATTACATAATTGGAAAAGTAATAAACATAAGTAGAAGCTGGACCATTTCCATGATATTTCCATAATTTGAGATGGATTGATAAAACACAACTGGAAATTATTGATCGTCAGTCTTAATGTCTTTGATCTACGTCACATTTTTCTTCACACCATCACATCACTTCCAAGAAATAATGCATGCAGTAATATTATTTTTGTTGATCTTGGAAAATTGTGACTTTGAAAGAGTTAAATGTTTCAATTAATTGTAATCGATTTATTTGACAGATGGTTGAGCTATTTGTAACTTGGAACAATGGTGTTGGAGTACGGAATTCAATGTGGAACAGAACGAAAAAATAGGAAATATTAACACGGAACTACAAAAAAATGTCTGTCTCTCTCTGTCTATTGTATGATCTTTGCTTCTTTTTCTGGCACATTGGACCACCACTCCACCTGTTTCATAACTGCCGCCATGGAACAAAAGCTTCGTCCAAGGACGCAAATTGTCTTGTATTATGCAACCATGCGTCCGTTTTTTTGTCTTTATTCATTTCAGGGTTTTATTTTTTGCTTCACTCTTCTGTGTGATCGGGGGTTCGTGACAAATGGCACAAAACATAGGGGTTGATTTATAAAAAAGAAAGTTAGTATCATAAACGTAGGTACTCCTCACCATTTCATAATTTTATTTGATTATTTGGCATGAATTCTTTCAATGTTTCAATAATTCTTACGATCAAATACCTTTTAGGTCTGTTCACATGACTGCAAATATTTCAATTTTTATTAACTTTTGGTAGATATTGTACTCGGAGATGATATCGAAAAATATATTGTTTCCGGTTTTCCACATTCATAATTAAGTGTATCATTCGCCCCTATTCGGAGTAAACTTACTATACTCATGCAGTGTCCAGTTTTCAGTGAAATAATAGTAGTCAGATATTCATAATCACGTACTAGGGTGATTAGATAATGTTTATTGACAATGAATCTTCTTATATTTCATTGAATATTTATCTTATTATCATATTATCTGTTTAAAAAAACCTGTTTAAAATCTGTTTTTCCGTTAATCAGCTGTCGCCCTATTTCATAAGAGTCATATGTGAGTCTGAGCCTACAGTTTTGTTCATTTATATGTTGATAAATTTAATTTTTCACTCGATTAATTGGCTTTGTTCGTTTCTTTATCGATTTTGTTTCTAATTGCTCTCTTATTTTTATTGTTCTCTTATTTTTATTGTTCTCTTATTTTTATTGCTCTCATCCATTGTCTGAATGAAACAATGCCATCATTTAATAGAGAAATCACATCATGTGGTTACGATGATATATATCATTCAATGTTTGTTTGTCATAACTCTGTCTGTTTTGAATTCGTCCCTGTACTTTGAGTACGAGTCCTTTTCATCCTCATGTTACTTATTTCATGAATTTCACTTCTTTATTCAGAATTGTTAATTCTATATCCAAGTTTATACATGAAATTTGGCCTTTCCTTAGAAAAAAAATGTAGCAGCCACAGAATGAAATATTGTCAATGGTCATTTTCTCTCAAACTTTTTTGATGTTCATCTGGTATACAAATTTTGTCAACTTATTTGTATTCGTTACTATTACAAAATAAACATGTATTGATTTGACAGTTTTTATATTCTGTATCATTTTTATGTGTTCCACTACATCAAAAACATTTGGTTTTACCTTTATAATATTTTTTCAAATACCCATATAATAAGCAGTTATAATATTGTGCAATTGGAGGTATGTAGAAGGCGTTTGTTACATGGGTTGAAAACAGATATTTACATACCGTGGGATGATTTCCATTGAATGTAATCAGTATAGAAGAGTACATATTGGAGTTTATTTCCTTAAGCAAAATGTCTATTTATTCATTTACTCAATACTTCCACAATCTGAAAAACTAACAAAGCTTAGTCAATAGAGAATCTGTTGAAGTGTAAAAAGGGCAAAATGAAAAGGTCACCCCGAAAAGTTACTGCTCACTAGAAACCTCTGAAGAGTCCAATTAATCGGTAACTTGTTACTAGATGAGAGGTTGAAAACATAAACATGTACTTCGACTGAATTTTCTAAAAAACATCCAGTATACCTATGTATTGATGTAAACTATATCGCATATAACATCTGCACATTTCATTCTTTTGACGTATGTTGAAACAATTAAAGCTATTTTGAATTTGAGGCGAGCTTTGTTCGTTTCTTAGATTGTGGAAGATTATATAGACAAAAAAACAGTAACCTCTACTTATTTCTTTTATTATAGCTTTATAAATTACGTTACCGTATAGGATATACAAATTGTATCCTTTCTTGGTTAAAGTATCATCTAAAAGCATATCGAATTCCACGACCCAATGTATTTCATTCTTTACATTTTCATTTCAATAATATGTTTTATCTTGAGATCACCCATTTTTTTCTATTTTCAATTGAGAAAATCTGCCAATATTTTCATCTTTTTCCTTCTACAATAACCCTGAAAGAAATACATGAGTATTTCTCTACCACCGTGATTCCTGTTCCTGTATTTCCATGTTTTCATTTCATTCAATCTGCGAAGCAAGATTGAAAAATGTTTTCACCCAATTAATTTATATTTCTCCTGGTTTGATAATGCCTACTCCTTTATTAGTGCTCTCCCTGTACTATCACTGTCTAGATTTTGAAGTGTACTGATTCCCTTACCTAATTCTGAATCTGAGTCATAGCATGTCTAAAGTACTTAAGTTTTCTTCTTTATGTAATAAAACCGAGAAGAAAAAAACACAAAATAGAATGTAACAAAAAGATTTACCAACATACTCTCTTTCGCTCGTTAAAACAGTTTTTACTCATCAAGAGTCGCATGGAAAGTTTAAACTCCAACATGATACGCGATCCATAATTGTCTCACATAGAATTCAAAAAACTCAACGGATTTTTAATGATCCTGGTGAAAGAATTTTTCGCTTTGGAATTATCACATTTGATTCATCGTCGTATCAGGCACATATGCGATATCGAAAGGTGAGAAATTTTCTAATTTTCGAATAAGAAAATATTACAATACATTATTGTAAGTATTTTCGCACTAGATCGCAATCAAATCCTAGTAAAACGAGATCTGTACGCCATTCGCACCTAGTTTTACCAAAGAACCCATACTTTTCAAAAACTACACCTCACGATTTGATCTCTACAAACTTTATTTGAAAATTATATATCACATGTTTCGCTAACACAGTAGCTTCATCAAGCGATTTGAATACTTCAAGTTGCTTTCTTACACTAATATTTATATACTACAGGTAACCATAATTAAGACTACCTCCAAAAAATGACCTAAGCCTCTGCCTAAGGTACCTGTTCAATTATGATCACCTGAAGCATATTACCTCACATTTATATCAATAATTATTTTTTCGCAGTTTTTAAGAAAACAAGTTCAATAATGGTGATCACCAGCATATCTATTCTATGACATACGTACATTTTTTTCTTCTACGGAAATATATATCTATACTATTTATATTCGTATTTATATTCGACAATATCATCAAGTAGTTGCATGAGAGTAATTATGTGGAAATATGAAACCCCGACACATAATGTCGAGAATGTGATTTTTTTGATGGAACGGTACATTGATTTGACCACTGAACTTTTGAAAAAATATTTAGAGTTTAGTTTTATTTGGGTTATTTTCAAAAATAAATGACATTCTGAGTCACTTCTTTCTTCAGAAATGTCTATTTCCAATAACTACCATTAATCGTCGGTAATCTAAATATTTGTTACTGGTTATTTGAGGAACGTACTTTAGTTTTGACAGATGAGATATATCACTCAATATGTCATTTTCAAGCAATTCAGAACGAACCTGGAATCAGAAAACTGTAAAAAATCGTAAACAAAATGGATAGTTTGTAAACATTTATTACCTGTATTTTAAATTTAATTTAGAAATCAATACATTTTGTATGAAATCTGCAATGATTGTGAATAGTTAAAATTATTCAAAATGAACTTTATTTCATGTATAATACTATTTGGTATGTATTTTTTGGCACTTTTATGTAAACATTAAGACTGCAACAATATGAGAGTTCTGCTAGAAATGTAGGAAACAATGTTAGCAAATTAATTTTTGATTCATTTATTCAAGTGTTATTCCTGGGGATACATTCTTCTAGAATTTTGGAATTGACTGACAAATTTTCTGATATCAGGAGAGAGGGAGGCTATTGGTTAGTCAAGTTTTATGCCCCTTGGTGTGGCCACTGTAAGAAGTTGGAACCAGTTTGGTCTCTTGTAGCTCAGTCTCTATCAAAATCGAATGTGAGAGTTAGCCGTATCGATTGTAGTCGCTTTCCTTCTGCTGCTTCAGAATTTGGAATACGTGGATACCCTACTATCAAATTGTGAGTTCTTAGCAATAGGTGTATTAATCAATTACACATGTTATTTAATTTTATAGCATAACAGCCGATTCAGAGTACACTTTCCGGGGAGATAAAACTAAAGATGATATTATAAATTTTGCAGTTAGAATGACAGGTCCACCAATTGAAATTGTGAAAAGTCCGGAAACTTTATTTTTATTCCATAAATAAAGAACTGTTGCAGAATAATGAAAATATATCAGAGTTACCTTCAGTTTTTGTTTATAAAGATGGATTGTCTCACTTTTATCCAGGTGAGTTCTGTTTCAGTTATTAATCAACTCTCTATTTGTTTTCGCAAATTCAATGCTCCAGAACTTTTTTCTAAAGAGCTGTAACATTTAAAATTAATTTGAATTGAAATCATGTCACTCCAATTTTCAATTGAATAATATAACTGTTATTTGAGAAGCTTCTGGGATTTGACACATACTTTTCTGATTGTGGTGTTCCACATGGATTGTTTTAGGAACCTTAGTACTAAGTTCCTTTATAAAAATCTATGCTTTTCACTAATGATACGGATAATTTTTGAACAGCTGAAAGTTAACCTGCTGGCAATGATTTGATCTTTAATAAAAATGATTAAACCAAATGTCTTATGACCTTCAAAAATTGTCAGAAATATAAATTCTTGAGAATTATCAACTTATATCATGAATCGATTAACATTAACATAAGAAAATAAATTTTACAAACTCATTTAAATAAACATGTAATGAATGAAATTAACTGAGTTTATGTATCAGTTAATTACCAGTTTCCACATTTGAAAAAATATTCAGTAACAAGGAGTTATTTGAATCTTATTTGGTTATTCAGTAAATGAACTGAATTCCTAAATCTATTCATTTCTAAACATTCTAAAAGATCGACTTTTAAACTTCTCTCGTCATAGTTGTGATTGAACACATGTCCTTCTGTTTAAAGATGGTTTGCTAATGTGGAATTGTTCTTTCCATTCACGAAACTACTTCGATGCTATAAATTGACTTGTGGCTGTTGCCCAAAACAGAAAGAACATTTTCCCAAATAATTAAAAAGCATGTAAGAAGTTTCTATGACGTATTATATTTACAAAAGTTTGAAACACAATCTTTTAGAATGTTTCAGAATGAATAGATTTTAGAATTTGGGTCATTTGCTGAATTTACAAATAGAATAAAATAATTTTCCGTTAATGAATATTTTTTCAAAAGAGGAGACTGGTAATTGACTAAGACATAAACTCTGGTAATTTCATTCATCACTTGTTTATTTAAATGAGTTTATAAAATGTATTTTCTTATGTCAATGTCAATTTTTGAACCCAGGTAAACATATTTAATATTAATTGGATAGGCTAGATTCAGGTACTTCAAATTTCAAAAATATATATAAAGCATTGTAGCGAAACACATCTTGCTTTTTTGTAAAATTATGTAGCAAAAAAACTCACAACAAAGTTTTTCTTGAGTACATTAGGGATTTTTATTAAGTATTGGGCCATTATATCACATATGTAAAGAAAGAATACGCAAATTTTCGTTTTTTTCTTCATATATCTTCAGAACCAACAGAGCTAAAGTCGATTTTCTGGTATCATTCAATAGTATTTAAAAATAGGCAACATTGCCACAATTTAATTTACGTCTCTATCTTTCATCTTTATAAGATTCCTATGCGTAAATTTGAATACCTTGTATAACAAATATTGGAAATATTCAACAAAATGTGAAAAAAATTCTTTGCTTTAACTCAATTAAAGTAAGTTTAATAACCTGGATCAGTTTCGTTATTTGGGAAATATTTTTCAGTTAACAGGCCAAATGAAGAATACAATTCCGTCACATACATAAACGATCTGAATTTGTCATTATATAATTGGGTAAATGAAGAGCGATTCGAACTGTTTCCCAAAGTCACCAGAGGAACTATAAATGAAATTATCCAAACAAACAAATACATTGTTCTTGTTGTTGTTGAAGAAAACAGACTGCAGCAAATACCTGCAGATATGTTAGAATTCAGAGACAAAGTGGAGAATCTAGTTAGAAAGAACAGATCAAAATATCATAAACATTTTCAATTTGGATGGGTTGGAAACCCCGACTTTGTCAACAGTATTGCCATGCAAGTTCTCCCTCTGCCCCAATTATTGGTTCTGAATTCAACGAATCATCAGTACCACCTTCCAGAAGTTAATTGTTCTGAAATGAGTTCAGAAACAATAGAAGTGTTCCTAGAAGGGATACGCAACCAATCAGTGCCTGTAAGTATTTTTCAACTCAATTTTTTGTCTTCAACTACTTATATAGTTGATGCTATTTTCATTCTGAGAATATACTTCAGAAATTTCTTTTCATTTAATTAGAGAAACTATTTACACAATCAATATCAGTTAAATCAATCTGATGATTATTCAAAAGGCACATTTCAAAGGACGAAAATAAAGTATCAAAAATGAGAACTATACTGAGTGTATCCCAAGAGATTGTTTTGAGGCCCCTTTTCATAAGTGAGTAAATGATAACAATGTGAGAGCATTGCTAATGATATTCTAATTTCTGTATATGAAATAGAATATCCATAAATGGTTTGTACTCCTAAATCTGTTTAAAAAAAATCTGTTTGAAATCTGTTTTTCCGTTAATCAGCTGCCGCCCCCATACAAACGACAACTCTCAGAAGTTGAGAAACTTGTGCGAGCTAAGGACTAACGAGGTCTTACCTTTTAACGTGTGATTCCTAACACGGAACTTCATAATTGTATATGCCAGAAAAAAGTTTCTATCCCAAACAGACCTGCAACTTTTTTATAAATTATGGTTTAGGCTTTAATATTTCCTTTGGGGGCACACCTTTACCTCCATAATTGTTGGAGATAATTGTAGCTGTGCGATTTACTATAAGAGAACATCATATCAAGTTTTCAGGCAAGCAAAATTTTTTCTTGGCCATGTTTTTACCGACCCAAGCACGTGATATGCACCAAATTTAGTGAGGGCATTAAAGGAAAAGTACTTTAAATATGTCGATTGATCGCTATAATGGTCAACATGCTTTTGAGAATAGTTAGAACCAGAGCCTCAAAACAAAGCATTCATAAACTGTGCATGCTGAAGTCAAAGGGCAAGTCTGATTAAGTAAAGGTGATGCTTTCATGACATCTCTTACTCCAACTGTGGGATCAATAAACGATTCAACCTGCGGAAGTAGAAGATGACCTATGACTCCTAAAACAGTCCATTGCAAAACCTTGCTTCGATATTTACTGCCGAACAAGTGTTAAACCTCTGCCTTTGACTGCCAGACAACTGGTTGAAACCAGTCTAACCATGAGGCATCCATGATCCAACACCAGGCAGCCCTGTTTCGACCCGCCATAGATCTCTTCAGTAGTGTTAGGCTGAACCACAAATGCACTGCTGGATTCAACTGTACTCAGAACAAGTCTGAGTGAGTAAAGGCGATGACATCTCTTACAAAAAAATGAAATCTATAAGATCGATAGAAGCAACTAAAAACCAGAGCCCAAACACAAAAAAGATGTGATCCAACATCGGGCGGCGCTGGTTTGACCCGCCATTGGTTCAGCCTAGCTGATAGGTTATTTTTGATATTCGTTGATTGAGTCTTCTGTCAATTCCATAGATGGCATATTCAGTAAGACGGAGAGAAAGATATCACCTTTGTTTTTGGAATCGAGCTCCTAGTATAAAATCCACATACACACCTGCAGATATGAATTTTGGAACCAAATTTCACACTATAATCCATCTAGATAACTTGAAGTGTTCATTTGAATGACAAAAATGTCAATGTTTATTTTATGTGTTTAGGCCTTTGGTGGAGATGGACTTTTCATTTCCTTCTACAGGGCCTATTTTGATGCAACTTCAGCTTTAGCAGATATTTGGAGAGGGAATCCGGTCCTCACTACAGTATTATTCGGTTTGCCAGTCGCCTTCTTGAGTTTCATCTTTATTTCTGTTTGTTGCTCTGATATATTGGATGCTGAAGATGAAGCTGAAGGTTTGTATAAAGATTTTGTGTTTTTTTTAGTCCAATACAACAAAAAGTTTAATTTTACTTTACACAAGTTATGTATCACCAAGGCCCGTTAAATACTAAGTGTATTCTAGACAGAGAAATAACTTCCGTATCACTTTCTCTCACTTCAGATAATTCATCAAGTTACTTGGGACCAAACATTTAATTTGTTAACCAATTATGTTAGACTGTAATAATCTAAAAGTTGTCAAGAAAGTAGACTGGTAATGAATGTTTCATAAAAAATTATTCTCCAATCAAGAATCATTCTTAGTTTGTTAGTTACTGAAAAGATGTATGATTCTGAGTTCACTCACAGAATCCTCGCTGTACTGTGCGTCCCCTCATTGTATAAAGTCTTGTATCAGTAATGGAGGGCTCTTCTATGATAGATATCCTTTCTCTAGCTACCCATGAAGCCCTCTGTGAATCATGAGGTAACCAAGTATCTGACCCTAAATTTACAGAGGCGATGGCCGTCTGCTGAACAACCCCAACAGCAAGAGCTTCTCTCTTTTCCAACTCTTCTTAACCCTGAGTTACCTGAAAGAATGAAGAGAGCATCTATTGACTGAAGTGCAGTTAGTACCTTGAATCGTACCCCGCTGAGACTGGAGGTAACTTTTGTCCTCTCAGTGTTTACTGAGAGGCGTTTACTGTGCGTTTGCACATACCATTGATAATGACTGCTGCAATAGCAGACAAAATGTTTGGCACTTCAGGTTCTGTGAAAGCCTATGTTCTTATACTTGTCTGTAGTCTTTTTCTGTGATTATTATATAATGATTCATCCTTTATCATTCACCAACACATATGTCATTTTGTTCTTTTCAGTGCAGAAATTATTTTATTTGGACATTTCATAATTGTTGATTTGTTTATCATACGTGTACATGCTTTTTAATTTATAATTTATTTTTCAGAAAATCACGCTAAAGAGGAATGAATGCATAAATGGAGGGGGTGAAAACTAGTCATTATATTGTTAAGATTTATCAAGTTGAAAATTGTTTACTTACAAAATATTATTATGATTAATGAAAATATACAATTGAAATTGTGAAAATGTAATAAATTAAAGGTCGTCATCCGAGTCTATTGCTGCCCTCCGTCTGTCAAATTTCACAGTTGTCTTACTTTGTGTTTGATTACTGATATTCTCCAACATTGACACCAACTCTTTATCTCCAATTTTTGTACAAATTTGACCTGTTTTTGCCATTCTTACCAGCATTTCTTCCACCATGTTTCCTCTTTCAGGTTTAGCCATTTTAAGAGTATTCACTGTAAAAAAATATATCATTTCACATTGAAGATGAATTCCACCAGAAGTTTGAGATTTTTACGAATGAAAAGTATATAATTATCTAGAAACAACATTCTTAGTCAATGAGTTTTTTTCTCTCCATTTAATGGATATGTTGTGGAAACTAGCAGAACCAAAAGTTGGCAGCACCAAATGGAAATTTTTCACTTTTTAGAAAATTTCAATTTTATTAATTCCAACCAATCCTCAAATTGAAAATTATCAAATGAATCACTACTCTAGATAAACATTAGAACATTTACCTTGATGTCTACTACTTCTGCTGTGATCACTGGAATAGATTATTGAGAGCAGTTTTCTTTTTGAGGGAATCAAAGATGTGGAGGTTAAATGTAGTCAATATTTAATTCAACTTTATTCAAAAATAGTGACGTTGTTCAAGCTTGTTTTATTTGTACAGCAGAAGGCTTTTTAATAATTATTTAAATCTGGGAAATATTCACAATTTGTAAATAAAATAGTAATCGGATATGTCCAAATAACTTACATCGTCCTCGGGCTGTTTGATCCAAAATTTGAGCTAATATTGAGTTTTTCATATCTTCTTGAGCCTTTATTTGTTCTTCATTGGGCTTTTGCGAATTTTCTCCAGAACCATCACCCTAGAATAAATGAAGGTAATTTTAAACCAAAAAAAATATTCGTATTTCAATCACCTTGTACTGAGATTGCAATTGAGCCAGACGTTGTTTTCTGATAGCTTCTAATTCTGGATCCGCCATTTCCATAAGATTTAGAAATTGTTGAAAATAAATGTGAAAATATTTTCGAACAACCAAACACTACGAATATAGAGAAGTTTCTACAACAACCACAGTATTTCTGTATATACAAAATACTGTGCAACAACCATGGAACGACAACAATTGACCAGGTTTCGTTTTGCTGGTTCTAGGTTCTATATTCTGTGTTAAGTTACTATATTCGGAGCAGTTTAAGAGAATTCGCCGTTCGTACTTCAAACACGAAAATTGATTGTATTGGATGGAAGTTAATTAAAACTTTTGATAGCAATGAAAACTAGAAAAATATAGGCTGTTCACGTAAGAGGAGAATGACGTCATCTTTGGTAATTTTGTATATCCAACATAACGTTAAAATTCCCACTGAAATGCGTTCAACAGCAATGAAACTAGTAACATTTCATTTTGTAAGTTGCTCAACTGATAGTAAACTTTCAGACGTTGCCGAATCGAAAAAAACTCGAAAACTGTCAGTCTTTCTTTTCTTTTCAGAACTAATCATTTCTTTTGATGAGACCTGCGTATATTCAATATGCCTAAAGCGTTGTCGAAATAGTCTCAACAAATACTAAAAGTAAGTAAGGATAATAGCAATAAAACATATCAACAGTACAAAAAATTTGAAGGTTCGAAATAGTGCACATGTTGTCAACGCCGTAACTTGTGACGTTATTCTCTTCTTAACGTGAACAAGCTATATATTTGTTCATATTCAATCAGTACCACTGGTGACATTTCAAAAAGCAGAGTGTAATTTAACGAGAAAAAGAAGTACTATGTACACAGTGACCTATTCGACGTATGTACACAGATGCCTTGCGTCATTTGCGTGCCACTTGTCATTTGTCATCGAAGTGCCTTGTTACGTCAATGTCAAGGAAGTGAAAATGATATAAATAGAAAACAAAGTAAAAGATATAATCAATTCATTCAAAATGAATTTTCATCTTATTAGGCGATGTATCGGTAACAAAATTCACGGGATAACTGCCAATAGTAAATTTTTCTGTACTATAGTGGATCCACCAGAAGACCCTCTGTTCGTCATTCCCAGGCCTAAGTCAAGAGAAAATGAATCTTTGCAGACCAAGAAAGCGAGACTTCTTTATCAGTCGCGTAAACGAGGCATGCTCGAAAATGACCTTCTTTTGAGTACCTTTGTTGCAAAACACTTGGACAAATTTGATGCACAAGATGTTGATAAGTATGATAGGTTGATCAACGGACCCTCTAATGACTGGGACATTTACTACTGGGCTACAAACATCAAGCCAACCCCAGAAGAGTATGACCATAATATCATGGATTTGTTGAAAATCCACTGCAGGAATCTGAATAAGGAAGTGAGGATTCGTCAACCAGATTTGAACTGATATTCTTCGATAGACTTCTTCCAGTATTAAATTAATAGATTTTCTTGAAAAACTGGTTTTCAAAATATATGTTGTAATATATTGATGTTACAGACTTTATTGTAATCTGTCTAATAGTTTAGCAAATGATCAGAAACTTCGAAGAAAAAAAAATTCTGCTGAGGTTTTGAAGTGAAGTTTATCCTCGTAGTTATACAAAAAAAGGACGTATGAGAGTGTTTGGGATACAAAAATAATTTACCTAACCATTATTTCTAGTAAAAAACATTTTTGACATAGTTTTGGTAAACATATGTATGGCCAAACAAGATGTTTAAAGATGAGACAAGCCCTAAAAAATATCTGAAGAATTTATAAAGTATAAGAAATAGATTTTCTACGTCATTTTATTAAATGCTGTGTTCAATCCTTCGATTTTATCTGGTATTTACACTATCAAGTCTGAAATTGTATATCATTGCACTCTCTGAAACATGAATGTCTAGGATATCTGGTGGTCATTTACTCTAGTATGTAAAAAGAAACTGTGGGATTAGAAAAATCGATATCCTGTTCTGTTTTCCTACTTTTAGAATAGTGCTCAGTTTGACCTATGTAACGTTTTTATTATTTTCAGTTAATCTTGTGTTCCATTGAAGCGATATATAATCTTCCCACTTCTATTAAATACATTTTCTTCCAGAAAACTTTATTGGAAAATATAACTAATTTTGGAATCAAATAGTTATATGTATTTCGTAGACAAAAATCTGAAAGTAGTGAATCTTGCATAATTCAAAGTACAATGCTATAACTGATTTATATTTGGTATCATATTCATTTTGAGCCACATGACTGGAAATGCTTTTCTTAGCAGAAAGTCGGCATTTGTAAAGGAATTGATTAATAACGGCAAATATAATAAATTTCAAATGGTGCACAATTTTCATCAAATTTTGAAACTGCAAATACCCTTTTTGTACTATGAGAAATTAATCAACATGCGCAGCTCCACTTCATAAGTGAATTCCATAAAACATGGTGAAGAAGTTCATAAGAACAATACTATCATTTATAATATCCTTGATATTTCTTACACAGGTAGCTAATTCATTTCTAAGATTGGATTTATGAGCCTTCCATGTTCTCAAACTTTGAGAAACTGCTTAAAGGGACCACTGGGCGATAGTTTGTAACATGTGTCTTTTAATTCTTTTCATGATATGAACTCAGCTGTATTCAGAATAAAATTTTGTAACCTGTATCAAATGCCTTTCGAAGATCTAGAGATGAATACCTTTTAATCGAGAATTTGAAAATATTCCCACTCGATAAAAAAATAATATAATCATGTTTAAAAGTGGTCCAATCACTGTCTAATTTAACGGCAGATTGTCAATCAGATGTATATAATGCTGATTAGTTTGATTATCCAGATTACTATTAGTTCTTGGTAATCGTCTTCAAAAGGTTATCGATATAACCATAAAAAAATTTTGGGGTAACATTGACAAAAAAAAGTCAATTTTTATGGAGAAAGTCAAGTTTTTTCGTGCAATTTCTTGTTTCTCCTGGAAACATTCCATCCTCTCTCTTGTTACATAAGAAAATTTAGGAATGCAATGAGGAGTATGAAAATATCCAGTGTGCTTAGAGCAATTTTATTTTTTATTTAGTACACCAATATTATTGAATACTTGTTAGCATTAATGGTTGACACTAAATTATCACAATAACACGGAAATACATAATTTATATATCATAAACATGTTAACCCTGTAACCAACCTGGAAACATTCAGTTTCCCTTTCGCCTCCATCTTGGATATACATTTTCAGCATAAGCTGTGGAGCTTATTGAACCTAATCTAGAGATTATAACCATATTGTAACCAACACATCAAGTAAAATTGAACTTATCAAAAAGTTATAAAAATCAAACAGTCTAAAACTAAAATCAATATATATATGCTTCAATACAATAAAGTTATACCATTATTTTACTGGACAAGTTCAGCTACGACTCTTGACAAGTCATCGTTGTACCTTGCCAGAAGAGTTGCATTTAAATCTCTGTTCCAGAAACCCATTTCAGCCAGTGCATGCAGATTCGCTTCTCGAGGAGTTGTCGGGTTTGAGCTCACCCAGTGACCGTTAATCCACTGTCCGGGTTGCTGTGGAACATCATTAGTTGGTAAATTGGGCATCTACAATTCATAAAAGTTAGATTTTATGCTTAAAATTTAGAACAGTGAATCTTAATTTCGTGTCAAAGATTTAATAATAGTTATTGATTATTTTTATTGCTCTTGTTGGTGAGTATTCGGTACAGAAATCATGCAAACTAAACACAAAACTGATTAGACAATGATGTAACATATATTATTAATTCTGAAAAATAGATATTTAAATTTACACATATATTTCTATAGGCTTTTATAAGTATTAGCAAAAACAGTAACTTTACAGCAAAGAAGATGTAACTGGTGACATGTTACTAGTCCGTTTTGGGTGTAGTAGTCATTCGTCAACCAGATTTGAACTGATATTCTTCGATAGACTTCTTCCAGTATTAAATTAATAGATTTTCTTAGAAAACTGGTTTTCAAAATATATGTTGTGATATATTGATGTTACAGACTTTATTGTAATCTGTCTAATAGTTTAGCAAATGATCAGAAACTTCGAAGAAAAAAAAATNTGATCAAAGTAATTTCCCGTGATGTGTGCACGTAGCAACAAGAAAGATCTTTGGGACCATTGCCACATTGCTTTCAAGAATTAATGTCTGCCACAGTTGCAGACGAAATGTCAGGTCTGAAAACTTACGCAACCAATAAACCCAAAACCAGCTACTGATTTTCGAAACACTTTCTCCACATTTTCATCGATTTTATTGATGTGCTGGGGTGTCCAGGACGAGCTTCGTCATTCACATCTTTTCAAACTTTTGTGAAAAACTTATACCACTTATAAAAACATTTTTCTGATTCAGAATACAATCACCGTATGTCACTGTCAACATTTCAAGTGTTATTAAGCACTTAATTCCAATTTTTACACAAAATTGTAAACAAATTCTTTGATCCATGTTTGTAATACCAGAGAGTTGCCAAAAACGCAGAACACTTTCAACTTTTATGCCTCTCACCAACAAACTAAACATGCTAAACAGCCGAAACTGTGATCATATGTTCGGTACGAGTGTACCAACATAAAAAAAAACCTAATGGAATGTACGTAGCCCGCGAAATTTAAAATTCACCTCATTTTCTGAACAGACCTTGTATCATGAATTTGCCAGCCACAACACAGTTGAATATCTCATGAAATTGGGTTTTCAAAAAGTGTTCAGTCGAATATTATATAATTAGATACATATAACATTTCATTAACAGACTTTTATGTGCAAGTGAAGAAAATTGATATGATTATGGTCTTATCCATTCACACGGCTTCAACAACAAAATGAAAAACAATTCATGTGATGATCATCAAATTAAAACTAACGCGATGATTTGATATAAAGAGCAACATTAAAGACTTCAAAGTTGAGATCACTCAATATAAAAGTTTGATGAACATATTCTGCCAAATAAACGTATCTTGATAAAAAATGAAATATGACAAACACTGAGTAATTCTCAGGAAGTGGGTTATTTTCTTAGCTTTTCATTATACAGTGAGTTCAGTAATGTCTGCATCATATGGAAATTGTGTATTACTTTCAAACACAAACTAACATTTCAAAAATAGATATTTCATGAAGTTACCTTGAGCAGGGTCAAAAACAAATGAAGTTTGCATCATCTGTGACTAATTTTTAATAGCCCTGTTTCGATTCTATACAAAAAGACACATTTAATATGGTGCTACTAGAAAAGCGTATTGCCGAAACTAAAGAGTTTACTATAGATTGGCATGAGTCTTATTTTATAACAGTGATACAACATGGCAATATAACATGGCGGGCCGAGCAGGTTGTTCGTCGCCAGCTCCCACAGAAAACGAGAATTTTACTTGTAAACATTGCTCGAAAAAAGTAGTAAATAAAGTGAATTGTATCAAATGTAATGATTACTTCCATCCAAAGTGTCTCAAGCAATCTAGTGACCAAAAAAAAAGCGGAATGCAAGCATGAATCAGATAGACAAGATGATGACCTACTTTATTTATCTGAAGAAGACTTCCTGAGAGAGGAAAATAAATTACTTAGACAAATTTCTGCTGATAAGGAATCCATCATTGCAGACAAAGAACGAGTCATTATACTACTGGAACAGAAAATTGCATTTTTGGAAGACAAATTCATTAAAGACAGACCAACCCAAACCAAACCATAAAACAAAAAATGAAGAATCCAATAAAGAAAAGCAAATCCCCCCAAAAAAACAAAATAAATAACCAGGAAAAACACATTCAACAACATACGGATTTATTAGACATTGTGAGAAACCACAACATACAGGGTGTCACAATTAACGAATCTAAAATTGGAAATAAGTCACAAACTGAAAATCAAACAAATGCTCTAGAAAATGAACAAAGGAGGTTATGTATGTATATGTATCCAAGGAGATCGTTAGCAG